>JAUBWS010099343.1:0-10894 GCA_032270445.1 Darlingtonia californica | reverse complement strand
AATAAATGATTTTCTCAAGATCATATTTTGTAGGCTATAGGGATGCTGCCTGGTATTCTTCTTTCTTTCTTAAAGTTTAAAAAAGAACAAATTGTTTTGATGTGAATTTTCACAAGCGAAAAAAGCACTTCTTATTTAGTATTTGGTCAAACATTTTACGAAAAGTCACAAGTTTTCAAGATTATCACCTTTACAGAAATGATATATATATACGAAAAACTGGCACGGGGCACAATATACCCCCCTCCCGGTAAATATAGCAGTAATGATAAGATAAAGGTGGGTAAAGATGTTTCACCAATTCACATTGGAATTGGTCGGATATGGCTTCAAAACCAACAGAAAGCTGAATATACTGAGCCATTAAAAGCTCCCCCGCAGCAACGATTTTAGATTCAATGCAATAATCATATCACACTTACTGCAATGAAATAAGAAATTCCAATGGCAAAACCCAGAACCAAAAACATCAATGACCAAAACTCCATATCCTTTTCCAATTGGACTGAATTGGTAGTTGCAAACGACTATAATGTGAATTGATAAAGGCTACTTGGATCACAATGAAACCATTAGAGTCTGGAATGGATCCGTGGCCCAGTGGTTAAGGTGCTGAGCTTAGAGCTCAGGGGTCCCGAGTTCGACGCCTGCACGAGGCTTTCGGTGGTGAAAATTACCTCACCGTAATTTCCACATGGTTCCTTGTAGGTGTTACACAGGAAGGCAGGACCCTCATTGATAGCAGTTCAAAGAGAACTGAAGAGGCTATCCTGGATAAATATGCTCAAATAATAAATAATAATTTTCAAAGATATCAATATACCAAATATTCACGAAACTCCACTTGTGAATCCTTTAGTTACTCCGAGTTTTAATTCTAGGAATTTAAATTCATTAAAAAAAATGTCATAAAGTGGTTTACGTAAATTCTGAACAAGGATCCCTGTTGATAAATTTGAGAGATAAATTAGACTATTCAAGAACCTAATTTAGTGGGTTGCTACGTGGTGCGATCCACCCTTTCCAACGCATATACTTTTTGTTGTCTCCTAATGAATCCCCTTTATTCTTTGGAACAAGAGCGACTCCAACTGCAAAATTCACGGTACGGAATTATTATTTTACCGAATAATCGCTAATCACAAACCTGTAAAATTTCAGCGAGGATGACAGCAAAACCAACTGGCATAAAGCCAACAAGTCCAGCAAAGAAGATTCCGATTGCTATGTACGGCCATTCTTTAGCATTCATCTTCAATATTTTGAAAATTGAAGGGATTTCTTCATTCAACGGCTTTTCCTAGAAGCAAAATTGTGTCTTTGAAAGTGCGCACCCTCTTTGATAGATAAAGACTGATATTCATTGTGGATATAGCTGCAATAACCCAGACCTGTTTGACTCCTGATCGGCTGTTTCCAGGAGAGTCCTCAGACACACATCTATCATATGTAATTCGCGTTCAGACGAGCAAATCGGTCAGGTGACCGTCCTCACATAGTCAGTTCAGCTAGAAGTTAGAATAGCTGCTTTCATATCAGAAAAGTTCAAAATGATAGGAGTGGAGATAAAACCAGCCTAAAACCTAGGTTGGGCTTGGGACAATTTTTGTAATAACTTTTGAAGTAAAATTCCAATCAGCATGAAATTTTCAGATTTTATCTAAAATTTAATTTCCTAACAAAAAAACTAAAATTCCAGTTTTAAATGTCACTAATCATGTCAGCATGGCAACACGTGTTATCGAAAAATGACAATAATTTTCAAAATAATCAAATAATTGATGATTATAGCGTTTAAACGCATTTTTAGGGTAGATTAAGGATATCAAAATAATTCTTTCTAATTTTTAACAATTTAGTGAAGATTTAGGCAATTTCAATATTTAGCGGCAAATTTGGTGCTTTTTGGAATATTGATGACGTCATTATGCTCCTCACATGACAGCTGTTATACCATTAGTTTCATTGCCATTATTCATTATGATGCTATCATCTTATCAAAAGTTATGGACGGGGACGACAGTTGTTCATTCAGTAGGTTTTTGCTCTTTGCACATTTTTGTTACGCCAGATCATGCTGATATTGAACAAGTTTAAGCACTTAATATATTAGTTTCCTGCTTTTCACGTACGTTTAGAACATATTACCTGTGGCTGAACTTGTTCCGTTTTCTTTTGAGCTTCACGCTTCTTGATTGATTTTCTTAGCGCGTGGCGTTCAAGGATAGCTTGCAATTGTTTTGAATCCTCTATAGATCCATCTGATATCTTTGATAATGAACGTAGCATTTTACGTTTCAAGATGTCCTCTAGAAATTTTAAGCAGTAGCTCATTGAAAATATCATTTTTGTGCGACTGACGCAAAGTTGATAAAAACATGATGATGAGGAGTTGATAGACACTTATGACCAATAATAGTGGGAAGAGCAAAGTTTCCATTTGAATTAATAGTGAACCCTTATCGCGATATCGGTTCGGTATGGGCATATCCTACGAGAGGATAGACAATCACAGCGCTTAGCAGTCACTGCAGACCCAATGTTCGCGACACATTGGACCTTGGTATATAGCAAGTCTATCATCTAGACGGGAGAGCAACTCACTCTCACTTTAACGATATCCTTACATAGTGCCAGCCTACCTAGTGAAAGACCTACAGCACGGCAATTTTCGCCACCGATAGTTTCATGGTGTGAGGCTCGAACCGGAAACCTTTCAATTCGCAGCTGCGACCTTTAACCACTCGGCCACTGCTCTACTATTTCCACCATTTGAATTACCACATGAAAAATGTTTTGGTTTTTCAAATTTTGGTCATGACAGATTCAAAGGGTGCTGAAGTTATTGGCCTATTCAGATGGATCTTGATAAATTGTCAAGACGGTTGAAAAAAAAGGTTTCGATGAAACTGTAATTTTAATTCTGCATTAATAAATTTTGCATTCACGAAATAATTTTTATGAAAAAAGATTTATTGATATTTTTTTACCAGCCAGGTGGAGGAGTTTGTGAAAAGATTGCCAGACTTAAAATTATGTAAGACTTAAAATTGATCAATAATTAAATTTGATTAATCTAGCGCCCTTCTATTCCAAAATGTCACTACTAGAGTTAGTTTCACTAAAAATATTTTTCTTGGTTTTGGTTTTAAATTTACTCTATGTTGTCGTAAGCAATTGCTTTGTTGTACCAAAAAAGGTAATTCATTTACCCCTCTCTGATTCACTGATAATGGACCCGGCTTCTGAATTTAACTCTTCTTCCTCAGCTTGGTCTTTAATACTTTGCAGCATGACCAGCTTGAAGTATTCACCACGTTTCTTCATCAATTCCTCATGTGAACCTGTCTCCACAATTTGTTTATTCCCTACTACAGCAATGAGATTTGCATTCTTGATGGTTGATAAGCGGTGAGCAATGATGACGGTTGTTCGACCTTCACTTGCCTGAAATATTTGTACATTAAAAAAATGTCATATCGATATTTTGATTTCTTCTCTTTTCACTAGAATTCCAGCATGTTATTAAGGCCAGAGCTGCACTTTAAAGCATAGAATGTATGGGCACACATGATGTGCATGACAATACAAAGACTTGTGTGCACAGAGTTTGGGCAAAAAATCTAGATTTGGTGAGACGGTTTTTATTTGTTAACGCTCTTTCCACCGGTTAAATTTAGAAAATCAAAAAAGAAAAGACTGAAAATTGTACCTTGTCTAGCGCCTTTTGAACCGTTGCTTCACTTTTTGTGTCCAAAGCTGACGTGGCTTCATCAAGAAGTAATATTCTTGGATCTCGAACTAAAGCGCGTGCTATAGCAATTCTTTGCTTTTGACCACCACTGAGTTGTGCTCCTCCTTCACCCACATTGGTATCGTAACCCTATTTAGCATAGGATTATACACGTCATTGAACTGAAAAAAACTATAAAGGAAGAACAACCTAAGGCATTTTTAACAACATTTTCTCTTACTTGTGGTAATTCTTGTATGAAATCATAAGCATTTGCATTTTTGGCAGCGTCTACAACCATTTCTTCGGTAGCATCAGGGTTACCCATCAAAATATTGTTCTTAATGCTTGTATCAAAAAGAACAGGTTCTTGTGAAACTACACCGATATGTTTTCGAAGAAATTTTACATTGACGTCTTTGATGTCTGTGTCATCAATATACACCTATGCAAAAAAGTTATTTTTATAAATGAGGAGAAAATTACTTCTACCCATATAAACTAGCAGTTAAAGTTCTAAATTTCATGGAGCGTTTTTCTTGAGCTTTTCGTCCCTTGATAAAAAACCATGTTTTGGTTCTGGACCCGCGATAAGACACCCAGCCTTAAAAAGGGTTAAGATGCCCGGTAGTAAATAGATTATCTCCAACATTAGTGAAAAACTTTTGAAGACACAAAAGGTTTAAAAACATTCTAACTTGAGGTCAATATCGAAGACTTATTATCAAATTTTCTTTAGAACAATTGCCACCCCTTGAAAACTTCCAACTTAATATTTTTTGTGTTTTACATAGTAAACATATTTGACTGAACAAAAATATCCTTGAAAAATTTGGTTGAGATACGATTCCCCTATTCCCATAGTACGCCTTTAAACGCCCACAGCTATCGGTTATGGCCTCCTCAAGAATATTTGCGAAAGCCATTGAAAACTGCTTATGACTGTACAAATCAGGAAATAAATAATTTTGAAAAATTCCCGATCTCAAACAACCCACAATTGCCTATTAAACCAATTTTAGTTCAATTTAAGTTTAGCACAAATCAAATTTTATTTAGGGGATTCCTCTTGTTTCATGGAGGATGTAAGGAGTCAATTAATATAAATGAGTTGCTTACAGTTCCTTCTGAAACATCATAAAATCTTTGGATAAGCTTGGAAATGGTCGACTTGCCACATCCACTTTCACCAACCAAAGCTACTTTTGTTCCTGTCTTGATGTTTAAGCTGATCCCTTTAAAAATCTTAAAGCAATCAAACACACAAAACATTTTGAACAATGAAGGGTAAAATATAAGCATATCATTTACAGTTATGTATCCTTGCTTATGAATCTTTTCCTCTTTTGTTTGTATTTACAATTCGAAAGAAGAACACCATTTTGAACTCGTTTGACCAACGCTATTGTTAAAACATTTCACTAATATAATGTTCGAAAATCTAATTCGTGTGATTATCAAACTAACTGATATTGACTGAGAAGCATTTTGCTTTGGGAGTAACTCCTTTGAATACATAACTTCGTGTGTACCAAGAGTTTTTCTTATCCTTACCTCTATGTCAGGTCTACTTGGGTAATGAAATCCACATTCTTCCAATATAACATTTCCAATAATTTTCGGTTTCAACCCTTCATCGTTTGAGGGGTCAATCTCTGGTTTTCTTTCAATTAAATCATATATGACGTACGCCGCTCCTCTCGCCTCCGATAAGCATTGTACGCTCGGTCCTACTTGTCCAAACTGCATTGCACCAAGCATGATGGCAAAGAAGACAATGAGTAGTTCTCCACCAGACAGTTCCCCACTTTTCACTAAAGTTCCACCGTACCTATTTGTTAGAAACCAAATGTTAAGTTTAGCGCCTAGAGCTAGAAATTTCTAAATCAACATAGGGTTTCTAAAATCCTACACTTATGTCATTTATCTGCCTTTATATATATTCTAAAAGATAGATACTACTAAATTCTCCATACAACCCATTTCAATTTGGCTTGTGGGTAAAAGCATACGATGTGCCTCAATCTGACACATTTAGTGTTTTAATAGAAACCTACCAAAATCCAATTGCCTGGCAACCAAAGAACATGCCATTGAATAATCCAAAAGCAAATCCTGTTGATAGACCTTTCTTAACACCAGCTTTTTCAGCAACTCTTAAATTTTCTTTGTACCTTTCAAAGAAAAGAATACAATTTAGAACGCCAATGAAACGCCTTCTGAACATTTAATAACGTGCTGTGAGCAATGATCCTTAGTGAATTACATACCTTTCAATTTCTTTTCTTTCGCCACCAAATGCAACAACTGTTTTTATTGCACTCAATACCTCCTCGGCAATTGCTCCTGCTTTAGCATATGATGACTGTTCTTCGCTAGTGATCACACCAATCACCTGTTATACGAAATTAAATTTTCAAAAATTTTCTTTAGTTGGAAGCAAAGATATGGATCTGTATACTAGCGGTTAAGCCTTTGATATAATAAATCATGGTCTTTTAGTTTGTGCGATATATTTTCGTTGGCTTTCACTAATTTTATAAGGCATACATACCTTATGTTTGGCCAAGAAGGCAGGAACTTCATTATAGCAGTTCAGAATTATAGAGAACGTCTTAGATAAAAGGGATACTTTTACCAAACCAACTCTTAGGTATCCAACTTCGCACAAAGAGACCGTAAACAATAAGGTTAGTCGAATAATTATGGTATAATCATGGATTATAGCTGACGAGTGTTAATACACGAAACTCAGAGATCTATAAAAAAGTTTGAGTTTTTCTTTACTTTTGTTGTATTTGCTCTAGTTCACTATAGAGCACTTTATATGGAAGCAAACACCTTCATATAATTATTGTATAATGATAGAGGAGACATCTGACCTTGCCAATTGCAAAAGCTCCGATAAACAAGAGTGGAGACACAGCAACTATAACCAGCGTTAATTTCCAACTGTATACAAATCCAACTATGATGCCACCAGTTAACATGAAGAATCCATGTAGTAGTGATGCTATCTTATCACCAATACCGTTCTGGATCTTTGTTACACCACTAAAAAAAAAACAGGAAGGATAGAATATTAAAAAAGATCCGTTTAAGAACAACAGTCTGGAGTCTCTAAAGTTCAATATTTCAAATCTTTGGAAAGTTATTAAAAAAAAAGTTTGCATTGCAGTCAAATCTTGAATGAGGACGGCTCTCATAGAGTTTAAAGGAGGCACAAAAACATTGTAATATGGAAGTATACATGCTAAATCTGTCGGTGCTTGGTAGCTTTCGAGGTGATAGAATGCAATAATTTGCTTCTTGATTTCTTAAAGGTTTACACTCTTTTTTTTTATAAGAATCCTTTTTATAAGAATCACGAGGCTCAAAATCGTCAAAAAATTAAGAATATCATAAGAAGCATGCCCGGCTCAAATTGAAAAATTTGCCTAAAATAATAGCCTTTTTGAAAAGTGTGTCATCAATTGTAACTGAAAACACAATATTAATCATTGAGGCTGATTTATGTAGGAAAAATTAAGAATCATTTAAGAAAATTTGAGGGTCAATTTGGTCGAAATCTTAAGAATCACAAGGCTCAGGTCTGATTTATGTAATTCTTATATAAAAAACAGAGTGTATAAAATATTTTACTCTGATAATCTGCTGCTCAGTTCACCAGTATCTGTTTTGTCAAACCACCCAATATCTTGTCGAAGAATGGATGAAAATGCTAGAGTCCTTATCTTGAAAGCCTGGTGAATACTAGCATGCATCCAAAACATGTTTTGGAAGTATCCAAAGAAAATGGCACCGATACCAAAATAAACGAAATACACAGCAAGTGGAGCTATCACTTCGTCAATGTCCTCTGATTTGAATTCACCGACTAAAAAGAAGGTTATGAAAATTCACTGAGGGATATAAAAAATATTTTCAATAAGATTGTGCTAATAGCAGCGAAGCAAGATCTTGACACTTGTAGGCAATACTGATGTACCTGTTGTCTTCAAGTTGGTAAGGAGTTGAATTAGGTTTGATCACCCCTTCAAACCAATTTAGAAAATTTTAATTAGAAACGTTTATTTGAAACCTATTTGAAATATGTTTCCTAAAACAAAAGCTCATCATATTCACAAATCTTCACAAATCTTTAGAAAATTCAAAAATACTTGATATGTAGCAAAGCACAAGTGTTAAAAAAAGTAATATTGGCAAAAATCAATCCACATGGAAAATCTTCTGCCAACTTTTTGCTTTGTGTCTTTTTCTAAGTGACATTCCGGTGGAATTTGTGTTTTCCCGAAGAAGAAAATTTAAAGATTTCAATTGCATACAGTGATTTTCTTTCCGTGTGATCAAAAAAATATTTTTTGAAGGTTAGTTAACTAGAGTAAATGTATGACTGAAATCTGGAAAAAAAACGAGGGGATTGCTTTTTCTCTTCGCTTGTGATTCAAACCATCCAACGTAAAACATTTTCAAAGAAAATTTAATTACATATCATATCTTTATCATTTTCAATGAATTTATCGATCATTTCACCGAAGATGATGAGTGATACAGGTTGCAAAACACCATTAATAGCTGATGCTATGGACCCCAAAATCATAAATAATACGTCTAGTTTTGATGCAAATTGAAACTGAAAGTAAAATATAGAGTCAGATTATCGAAAAAATTCTTTCTATCTCGCACAATGTCAAAAAAAAAATGTTTCAGAAGACAGTGAAGACAGTGAAGTTCCCTAAGTCCTCGGCTGGACTCTCGAAGTGCGTAGAGGTTTTTGAAAATGTTCTTTCTGTCACTTTGGACTATCTTCAAAATGTACCAATAATAGACAAAAGAAATTATCCACGGTGTTTCGAAATTTGGGACAGAAATCAGTATATACATGTTTTCCTAAAGCGGTGGTCAAAGACACATCATTTGCTTGATTAAAATTCAAACAAAAGACAAAGATTTTCTTACTAGTCGCTTCAATGAAACCACACGATCGGGCTCTTTATTTTTCTTCTTTTCTGAAGAATCACTAAAACATATTTTATATTGGTTGTTATTCTTGCATACATCTTAACCCCATATTTGTTATGGCGGATAAATTCGTTCAGATTTGTCTAATACATAACTTTACCAGAAACAGATAATAATTTTTGTACAATTGAGGATGAATCAAAATACTTATAAAGAAAACAAAAGAGCTTTCATCTACTACCGAACTTTGCTCTTTCCAGTGTCCAGTAGTCTAAGTTGGAAGTTTTCATAGTTTTAAACAAATTTACATAAATTTTGACGACTTTATTATAGATACCATATTCTTTTTTGAAGTATCAGTTGGTCAATGGCTAAAATCATCACATCAAGAATAAACTTGACTAACGCAAAATCTAAGAACGGTGGCTTTTTCTATGTAAGACCCCAAAATAAGAAATACTGAAAAGAAATAAAAAATAAACCTCGATGTTGCAGCCTCCTGTATTCCTATGGTTCCTTCATCTCCCATGTTGGTTTCCATCACAAATGCTTTGTTTTGAGATAACCCGTTACATTCTTTCAATGCAGAGCCATTTTGTTGTTCTTTAACAGGCTCATCATTTACATTTTTGGAACAATGTTCTAAGACACCACCATTTTGTTCCTTTGATTTTTCATTATTCTTTGTAGTTTTCTTAGTTGTATTAGTGCAGTTTGCCTGAGTAGGATTTTTCGATATGCTTTCTTCATTTTCAGCAGCAAATCCATCATTAGTTTCTGTTTTATCTGGTGTTTTATTTATATTGTGGCTTGATTCAATTGAGAGTGGTGTATTTTCTGCCCTCGCGAAATCATTCCCTTGATCGTCACCACTGATCTGATGTTCATCATCATTCATCGTATTTACATTTTAATCTTTCGAATACAGTATTATTTTTTAAAAGCTTGATATTAATTTTCTCGAATTGGTATTCTTTATTACTGGAAGGTAGAAAATTGCATTGTCTCAAGATCTTTCGTAAAAATTGGATCTTCCAATACCGTTTAAAATCACCATTGCAGAAATGTTACTAAACGTCTTGGAGATAAAAAAATACCGTTTACTACACCATGCGATATTCCGTTTTAACATTTGTATGTCTGAGATCAAAACATGAAACAAACAACAAAGAAAAGATGGGAATTTGAGAGGCGCTCCATGTTCTTTTTGGGTTCCCATTAATATGTACGGAATATACTCTTACCATGGAGTATAAAATATACTAGCTGTTGACCTGTTCCTCCGCATGAAAATAGAATACAAAGCTCATAAAACAGATATACTTTGTTGATCAAAGAAAGACTTACAAAAACAACAACAATAATAATAATAATAGTAATGATAAATAAAATAGCTTGACATATTTTCCTGCTTGAATGTTCAAATTTCGACCCATTTTAACAAAAGAATCAAAAACAACTAAAGTTAACAAGCAAGAACATAACTATTTACAATCCAGAGTCTTCTTCGTTCCAATCAAGTGCAATCCAGAGTTTTCTTCGTTCCAATCAAGTACAATCCAGAGTCTTTCATTCCAATCAAGTACAATTCTCTGCATAAGATGTGATATGCAACATGTTTTGCTGTGTAAGTAATTATAATCTTCCGTCGGATTGTCGTATGTCATTAAAATAATAGCGTCCAGAATTCATTAAGAGATTAAATAGATTTATGTGCAGCTAATTAATGCTATTATGTGACTGACCTTGTCAAGCAAGCTGATTGATTGCTGCATCAGCTCTAAATAATTGGTTGGACATAGATTTAGAAAACGTGTCTTGCCATTAGCACTATAATGTTGTAAGTGACATGTTCTCTTCACTAAATCCCCATAAATTTACAGTTTCTTAAAATTACTAAATATTATCTAAATTACAGTTTTAAGTTTAAGAAAAACAAAACTTGTCTGGATGTCTCATTTTTCCGAACTGTATTTTTAAATTTCTTTCAGACAATCGTTATGGATGAACATAAATAAGCGAATTTGAATATCGGTCATACTGGTTAAATATTTCATTGTAACAATTGACAAAGACTACAAGAAATTGGTACTCGAACATTTCTAAAATCATATACAAATACAAGTTACATTTTCATTCTGTAAATTCACTTTTCATTCATGAAGTTCTACTTCTCTTGGCACGTCAACCCGTAACCGC
>JAUBWS010099332.1:0-10894 GCA_032270445.1 Darlingtonia californica | reverse complement strand
CTGCTGGAAAAAAGTGAGGTGTTCGGTCTCAACTTCAAGCCTCCTGGAAAATTTGAGGTGTTCTGAGCCCGTTTGACATCTGCTAGATTTTCTTGAAGAATGGTCCTCCCGGAAAAACCGAACAGATATTTTGTTCTTAGGGCTCGTTGGCTGCTTCTGAATGATAATCTAAATTTTTCTTTTATAACTTTAGGAAGAATTATTATTTCGTTTTAAATTCTATAGTTTTTGGAAAGTGCTGAAGAAGCCTTTTCCTATGATATAAAAATCGTATTGATTTGATTTGTGTGTGAGGGAAAGGAAGCGTTGATACACTTGGATAAGTCCTTTTGAGACATACTGTAATTCATAAACCAATATCCAATTTTGTTGAATCAATTTTAATAACACCGCAAAACAATCAAAACCACCCAATTATTAATAAACCACGACTGCATCATGTGGACAAAAGACATCAATGAAAACTCTTTGTTTGTAATAATGCTTAATCGTTTTATTAATGAAACAGGAAGAATTTGAACGAGCAAACTTATGGTTTGTAATGTAAACACTTTTTACAGACATTCATCAAAGTAGTTGTTGACATCAACTGTAGGATTAGTTATTGTAGCTGGTAATAGGAAAATGTTTACACTAAGGAGTTTGTTCATTCTTTTTGGAATGCTAACAGTTTATGTTCACTTTGTCGAGTTAACCTCTAAAGGTATGTGCTTAAATTTGTAGGCTGCACAAGTGAGTATAACACATCTACTACCCTCATTTGCCAAATAAGCTACCCTCAGACTGCTTGTTAATTTTTCGATTTTTCTAACCCCCGAAACCTTATTTGGACTTTGTTACTCCGACCTCAAGGATGAATAAATTATCACGATACGTTTTTCCTTTTTTTGCCTTTTATGGAAATGAATCAAGATTTTACATTTTAAATCTTTAAAACCATGACAACCAGCCTTCAAAACTCAATTTTTTGCACAAGGGATTATTTTTTAAATAGCCTTCCAAAATATATCCTACAACATATGGAAAAAATAGATAACAGGGTTTAAAGCTTACCAACAAGTTTAACATCTATCTACCGCATTCTGTTAATAATGATATATTAGTATTTATTATTTATTGCATTACACTGCCTTATTTGGAAACGCTATGATTTATTTTCCTTTCCCTCGAATACATGTACAACATCAGGAATTTGCATATTGACCAAAATTTTTATTTTTTCGTATCGTTAGAAAGCTAAACATTTGTTTGTAAAATTAATGTCCCATGTTCAACTAAAAAGCCAAGTAATGACGAGACTGAATTGAACTTTCCTACAGCCATTCAAGATTAACGTTATGCTTGATTGATGGAGACATAGACGATGTTTAGATGCAGCTTTAGGCTCTATTTTCATTCTGATATTAGAGATAAAAATCTCTTGGGGATACTCTTTTCATTGATTCTTTCAATAATGCAGATGAAACTTTGATGGAGGTATCAAACGGTTTAAATGCGTTTGAGGTCATAAAAGGAGCAGGCAAATTGGCAGGCAAATTGGCATTCAACTTTATCTCGATTACATGTGGAGCTTAATAACAACATGTATATTCTCTCTATAGATAACAGAGAAAATTGTAAGCATAATACGTCACTCAGCAATGCCATCTATCAGGTCGAAATGCGCTCTGAGCTCCGTAGTAAAGAGTTTCCGAAGCACAAATTTCTAATTATCAATGAATATAAAATCTTATTTAACCTTTTTTTTAACAATATTCTAAATTGTTAACCGGTTGTGACGTCAGACCTGTATACTCGACTTTTTACGCAATGTAATTGGCTCAAAGGCTCTGACTCTGGCCGGCGTAGACCGTCGTTAACGCAAGGCAATGGAATGTCTTCATTTACTTCGTATTTAATTGACGTCGTCTTCGAAAAACCGTGTTAAAAATCAAACAAATTGAAATATATTTTCATGTTTAAGGGACAAAATAGACGAAGAAACTTCTAATGTATTTCTGGTTAACAAATACAATAATAACCGTTTAGTTCGAGCCCCACCGGAATGTAGCCCTTGGTCTTGGCACCGACCTCGCACGCTCGGTCGGTACTTGATCGCGGGCTACATTTTTCGGTAAAGCCCTCACAAAACGGTTATTACTGTTTTACGAAAACTTTACGAAAATCAACACCAAATTTTTTAGTAATCCCTAAATGAAATCAGAATATTTGACATTAAGGTAATATATTCGAAAGTTTAGGGCTTATTATCAGAAACTTTGTGCACCCGTGTTTTTCCTGAAAGCTAATATAGAGTTATACCAGAACTGCATTGATATGTAAACAGTAAGATAAGAAATCTCGTACAATCGAAACTAGGACATCATCAGCAGATGATATGATGTACCTTATCGGACAAGAAAATGTCGGACAAATTTTTCGCCAGACAAAAGTGACGAAAATTCAATTTTTCAAAAACTTGATTTTGAATAAAATTCACACGAATCACAGTGTCTATAATGTCTTAGAGTAATAAAAAAGTTTGGTTGTCCGATAAGGTATGTGCTGTAACATAACATGTCATGTTTTAGGATAAGTATGATTCTTCTTTTAGAGTTACCTTCAAGTTTTATCAATAGAAGAAAATGTCCATACTTTCAACAATCAGGGTGCTTGCTAACAGTTCTTGAAGATATCTGTGACAAAGAGGGTAGTCATATTGACCACTCTAACGTTCGCTTTGCTGCTGTCTCCGACCGCTGCTGTTGCCCGGAACCGTTCAAATCTTGTACAGAAAACGAGATGGACACGCTCTGCAAATCACTTTTTGACAAACATTTCAAAACTCAAAATGATAAATTTGGGGACCCGATAAAACTTTTGCAATCGTATAATATCATTAGGGAAGAAATTTTGAAAGCCAATGGAGAGTGTCAGGAATATCTAAACTCGAGCTCTTACGAATGTGGGGTTGAGAGACCATACTTGACACCTTCTATTAAAATATCTCACCAATGCGAACAGCTACTTTGGTTATACGAAGAGCTTGGATTCGAGGAATTAGCACGTCTAGACTTGGAAGAATTTGATTGTTCGTTTGATAAAAGAGAAAGAAACTGGTCGAAAAATTTGAAAAAGAGATTAGATTTTATACTAGATTTGAAAGACAAAAGTAAAGGAAGCGAAGGTAAAGAAAGCGAAGGTAACATTAACTTACTTTTTCATGCAGACGGTACGATGTTTGTTGTTTTTACTTTATTTTTTGATTTTACAACATTTTATCAAAACTTTTGGCTAAAATATGTCCTTTAGGAATTCCTGTGACCCTTTTAGCACTGATCTCATGGAATTTACAACTTTTTTTAACTCAACCCCTAATTAATTCCAGCAAGATTTTTGTTGTTCCAATTAAGTGCTCCCTTTTTTTTGATCTGAAATAGCAGGGAGTCAAAATTTACTGAACGGAGTCATAATCAGCTAGGAAATATGGTGTCTTAATACACTAGTTTCAAATAACTTGAAGTTTGTATTGACCAGTTGAGAATTACAGGGGAGTTACTTGACACTAGTTTATAGTGACTGGAGAATCATTTTTCTATGGAGTCCATGATAACGGTGACACTGGTAAATTTAATTTTTTCTAAATAAAATGTTAGTATATGTAAGTAGAAGAAGGATGAATTTTCATCTTCTATTTTTCATTTATTAGCTCTCCGTCATATGAAGATGCACTATCCACTCATTTCTTCCTTTTTGAAGACGAAAACTCGTTTTGAGCTTCGTTCATGAATAATAAAATAAACAAGCACCCATCTGCCCCAAGGAAGAGAGATAATTTACTTTACTCATCTCATATACAGGGTGTCTGGAAAAAAACGGAACGCTAAAAATTATTCAAAAAAAACGTTGATTTAATCTATGTAAAGTGATTGATCATAAATCGCCACATAAATTATAGCGCGTGTCAATGTACTTTTTTGTACGACAATGTCTTTTAGGAATTTGAGTTCTCGTATTCCTATTTGGCTGGGAATTCGATGTCAAAAGTGTCATTCTGTGAATCCTTTAGGACGCAAGTGAAAAGATGTCACGACGGTCTGGTTTAGTAACGTTATCTAAAATTCTCTTTCTATGTAAGACAAATTGAGTTATGACCCATGGCAAATTTTTCCATTTTGTGCATTAAGAACTTATTATCATACTTAACTTCATGTCTCAGCAAATTAATAATTTTAGCCTTTATTGACTGTCATTGTATGTTATTACCATTTTTAGATTCCGTATCAGGCCAGAACTACCGCATTATGTCATACCAAGATCGTAGGAAATGTCGATATTGGCAACAAAGTGGTTGTCTCCTAGATGAAATGGAGAAGCTATGTGAAGGTGAAAACGAAATACAAGATCTTTTTGTTGGCTATGAAAATGTGTTTTTATGTTGTTGTCCAACTCCCTATAAAGCTTGTAGGGTATCAGATGCTGATCAGAATTGTATGAAGGCAATGCGGGAAAAATTCCCAAAAAGCGTTATTGAAAATATACAAAGAGATACAGCACTCAAAGGTCTTCAGGAAGTAAGGAAAATGTTGATTACCTTAGATGAAAACTGTCAAGGAAATCTGGCTCCTGTGGAGTCCTTTGCAACGTGTTCGTCAACTCTCAAACCATTCTCAAGACACGATTTGACATGTGAAATGTTATCATGGCAATGGGAAGAGCTAGGAGATGGTGACAAGGCGGAGTTTCAAAGAATCAAATGTCCATTTGTAAAAAAACACAAGTTCAAAAATGGTCAACTTAGAAAAGGAGCCGAAGACTTTTTGAAAGAACTCGACCAAAAGACAGAACTGTAACAAACTGTATAAATATTTAGCGTTTTTGTAACCTGTGTGAAATTTACAATTTTTTGACTCAGAAAGTCTTTCACCGTTAGTTTGAGGGTTTACAAAGGATGTCCAAAATAAATGACAATAGAAAAACCTTGAGTTCGTTGCAACCCACCAATTAAATGTTGATATGTATAAGTTTAGCGAGCCTTAACCGTGTTTTGAATTACTTTAAAGAAACTTAATATGTCTATAACTAAATTTCGCCATTTTTGTGCAAAAAAGACTCGGAAATTTTGCAATTTTCGAAGTTTTTTATGGTTTTCCGCAAAATGTATCAATGACAAACTATTTATGTTTTCCCACCCTATTACCACCACGGGGGAAGAGGTGGATTCCACCATGCTCGTAGTTTTTTGCTAATAACTCTAAAACTATAAATGCTAGCGGTTTGAAGCCTTGCATAAATGACACTAATTACGCTTATTACCTGTATATATGAAAAATTATGGAACATTACAATGCTTTACTAAGCAACCATTTTGAGTTGAGGTAAGAAAAAGAAAATGTGCTTATAAAAAAAGCAAAACTTTATTGTCAACAAGTATCTAAGTAATAATGATAACAACTTCAAACTTGGGCTGAAGTTAGACAAGGTCAAATTGGTTTAAATTTAGTCATCAAAATGTTAACCATATTAAACACGTCATAGTTTTGACGTCATCAGATTTCTAGCATTTTTGACAGTTTTGAGGGCAATTTTGGGCAAAAATCATGAACCTTTGCTAAAAACCAAAAAAATTGTAAATTCGCATCTTATAAATTTTCAGAATCTAAAATAAGGACCCAAAATCCTTTTTTTGTTTAAAAGCTATCGATAAATTTATCGCAAGTCTGTGAAATTTCCAAAAAATTCTTATAAAGAATAGTTAGGTGTACTATCACCAGAGGTATCACAAGCTCATAGCTTTTGAACTACTTCTATCTTCTATTGGCTTGAAATTTAGACTGTAGTTAAATGGTACAAAGGGTATTCAAATGATGTCATCAAAATGCTAGCAAATATAATGATGTCATAATTGATGACGTCATCGTTTTTGAAATTTTTTTTATCATTTTTAGGGCAATGTTGCACCAAAATGTTTAATTTTGTAAAAAAAAACAGAAGATATGTTAAATTTCAATCCTTTATTTTAAAGAAAATAAAAATAGAATTGAAAAGCTATATTAGATCTTCCGCAAAATCATTTCGACGAAAGTACCCTAAAACCCTTAAATTTCAGCATGATTAACATATATGATGACGTCACAGCGTAATGGCAGTCATTTGAAATGTGAATTTGAAAAAAATATCGTACTGTGAACGAAATGCCGTAGTAAAAGAAAAGCTGGTGATTTCTTACGTTTTATTTAGACTAGGGCTATTTAGTCTGCAAAGTGGTTTGTTAGCCACAGTACGAAACCAACCAAACCATAGTCAAAACAAACCACCCAAAGCCACCCTAATCAGGCACAAATGTCCAAACTGCTAAAACCAGTGAAAACCCCCTAAAGTCAGCCAACCTTAGAGAAAAACCACCCAAAGCCACCCAAATTTAGAGTGAATCCTCCAAAAGTCATTCAAATTTAGTGCAAAACCAACCAAAACTTGCTAAATTTAGAGTTAAAGCACCCAGCACAATTCAAATTTAAAGTAATAAACCACCTGAAACAATCGAGATTTAGAGTAAAGCTACCAAAAACTAGCCATATATAGAGTGAAACCACCCAAAAGCTAGCCAAAAAAAAGCTGAAACTTCCAAAAACGATCCAAATTAGAGTGAAACTACCCATAGAAAACCAAAGTAGAGTGGAACCGCCAAAAACGAACTAAATAAAAACATTTCGGTTGGCTAATTCTATTTATCTATAGTTAAACATTTGCACAAAATGCCGGACATTGAATTTACTTTATGATTTAATTACAATTCATCTTTATTGCTGTCCAAAAAATCGGTAAAACCTTTTTTACTTTTCCCATTTCTTGCTTGCTGTTTTTTGACAAAAGGACATCGAATTCGATCGAAATCTTTCTGGTTGCCATCTCCCAACTCTTCCCATTTCCATGATAACATCTCACAAGTTAAATCTTCCCTCGACAATGAATTAGGATGTTTTCCACATGATGCAAAGGGTTCCGCAGGCGCCAAGTTCTCTTCACATTCCGGATCAATCTCCATCAATTGCTTTCTAGTAGTTTGGATACCGCTTAGTAAATAGTCCAGCTTAAGTTCATTTTCATTTTCTACGTAGGCATGTCTGTAAAGCAAGTCCATACATGTTGAGGCACTTCTTCTACTGCAGGATTTGTATGGAGTTGGACAACAACATAGAAAAATGTTATTTTCACCAACAAACAACTCACTTAATGATTTCTTAGTAGAACAAGCTTTTGCTGCAGCGTCCAGAAGACATCCTGATTGTTGCCAATAACGACAGTTTCTTCGTTTGCTGTAAGATTCTATTTGATGAGATGTTCCTAAGAAAAGATAAATTTTGTAATAAAAATATCACAGAAAATTTGAAACACTAGAGATTTTATTATGTTATATTCTTCGTAGTACATCCTTAAAAATTACAATCCGATGAAGTCTTATGACCCGTGGAAATATTGAACTTCTTAATTAGAAAATTCAAATTGGTTAGTAGGCGGGTAATATCTCAAGATGGCCTTATGATGGAAACTTGAAATTTGGTATGGAGCTAGTCCTCAATAAAAGTAGTGCAAAAGTCACCTTTAAGAATGCATGGTTGGTATAGTTACCTGACGACGACATCACGTAAAAAAAACATTGAAAATACATACTCATATTTCAATGACTAAAACTTCTAAAATAGAAGATTTTTTTCAATTCTGTTTTCTTTTCCAAGAAGCAAATAGAATAAGTTTTTAAAAGTAGTCATAATATTACAAAAATCGTCCTGACTAGCTACAGCGCGCCAAAAACGCAAAAGCTTATTTTTTTGCCTTTTGCGCGCATCTTTGAAATATGACGTCACGAGCAGAATTGATGACATCAACATCTTTCTTTTATTATTACAAGACAATTGTAAAAGTTTTTTGCCTATCAAAAGTTATGAGATCTCAAACTTTTAGTCAATTTACGCTATTTTTGCTTATATTTCTCACCTTCTGTTCAATAATTAAGCATAATTATGCAACTAAAAAGGTAATTACCTGAAATTTTGTGACAATGTTCCAAATGGAATTATAAAAGCCAAAAGCCAAAAGTTTTCAAGTTCATAAATATTTTGGTTAAGGTAATATTTGTCCTGGTATAAGGCTGCGGGCCTCGTAGCACCCCCCCCCCCCCCAGCCCAGGTAGGGTTAAGGTGTTTACCTACCAAAATCGATTGACAAAGTCTGAGCGCGCACGAAATTATTTGAAATCGGAAAATTGTATATTATTGGCATCATTTGGCAATACAACCTAATTCAGTTTGATTTTTTTGTTGCCACCTTATAAAAAAAATTTAGAAGACACTTACCCAGGTTAAGCAGCACTATTATGAACACGAATAATAAATACAAATTCATCGTGAGACTTTGCTTATATTTGTTCCTCAAGGTTAATGATAAAATGCAATGCTTTTCACTGAAATGCAAAATGCCTTCCTCAAAATTAAAACATACGAACTCACTTACATGATTTAACCAGATTTGTCTCCATATTTACAGTAGATTAGATATTGTATGAGTCTTTCAATGTCATTCCATAGGCATTGAAATTTCCAATTACCTTTTATTTATAATTCCTATTAAGCTAATTGAGGTGGCACTAATCACTGTAATTGCTTTTAGAAATTAGCAATACAGTATTATGCGTAACGTATTAGTCATTAGCTTAAGAAAAATCTCAATGAAGTATTACCATTGAAATGGTAACCGTGAATAAAGCTAGCACAACACATCGTTTTAATGCTCTTTTGAGCGTTTTATTTCTGTGTTTGCTGGTAATAATTATAAGTACAGTAGCCTCTCAATAAGTGGGACCCTTGATAAGTGGAACTCCACGCAAATGGCCTACAGGGTGTCCCGAAAAAAAGCAGCTGGGAATTTGACTTTAACTTTATCTTTGCAAATGCAGAAGAATCGCAAAATTCAATCTAAGCTGTAATGTTGCGTGTATTGCGAGTTTACCTTGTGAGTAATCGCTGGCAATCAAGTTTTATGAATATTTTTATGTAGAGAATTACATTAGCTTTCAGAAACTTCAAACAGAATTGAAAAAAACGTTTTCCAATCGACTGATTGACTTTTTGTGATTTTGGGCATTTTTGACAGTTTTGGCAATTAATGACGTCACCAAAAATCTGATGACGTCATCACTGGTATTATGTTACATTTTGCTTTCTTTTATCACGGACTAAATATGTGCAAAGTTTCAGGGCTATACCATACGTACTAAATCCTTGGACTTTAGAATCTATTTAGTAAATTAGAATATGTAAATATGATTTTGAAAATTCAAGCTCTTAAAATTGATTTAAAACATGAATATTTATTATTAGAAAGAGTTAATGTTTCTTAATTGTTTTTTTATAAGTATAATTGCATACATTTTTGCTCATTATGACTAATTGAATTGAATTTTAATTGGTATTCAGGGGCGGATACAGACTCTTCAAACCACCATGTGAAAATCCCGAACTTTCCGATTTTCTGATTAAAATTTCCCGATTCTTCCCGAAATGTCTATAAAATTTTCCCGATTTGGTAATTTTAGACTACTCAACTGTGTGAAATCACAACTTTCACATAGTCTCCATCCGCCCCTGGTATTGACATGATTGTCGTGTATCATATATATGCGAACTTTCGTATTACTAGTACAGTCGTCTATGCTTAGATCTGGAAAAGTTGTTTATGCTTTCGGGGTCCAAATCAATCAAAATTTTTCTACAAAATAAAATTGTAGTATACTGTTATAGAGAAATTGGAATTACCCATCACACACGTTATGGCTGAGACAAGTATTTCAAACACTGTATACCGAATGGGATTCGAACCCACGACCTTTCGCTTGCTGTGGGATAGCTCTATCACTGAGCTGTCGATCCGATGATATCACGCTAATGGTCTGGGGTAGCTACAACTCCAATTACAACCTTACCACTTCACCACGTGACATTACCAAAACACTTGTGCGTGGGTATTTCCGATTCCTCTATACACTATGATGCGTTATAAACCATGGTCTCATGTATATGAAATTGTAGGAGGTTTTAAAAAACTTGTTTTATCGTCTCTCTGCTTTATAGATGAAATTTTGAAAGTTCCCAGTGGGCAAAATCGTGAAAAACCCCATGTGGAGGAGTGTTTTCTTTTTAAACGGCATGCAGGCTGCGTGCCGTTTAAAAAAAGGAAAACACTCCTCCACATTGGGTTTTAGTTATTTTGCCCACTGGGTTAAATTTGGAAAATCTGATTTACGCTTTCAGTGTAATGACTTAAAAATAGACGAAGAAAGTGAGATCATTCGTTTAGGTTTTAACCATTTTATTGCTGAACTATGATCATTTAATTAACAATACAGGACATCCGGAAATATATATATACATAAATATGTAAAGTGACTTAGTGCTACTTAAAATTCAAAATCATTAGTTCTGAATGATTATTATTGGCTATTGCCAACAAGACTTATGGCTAATGCCATGAAATCATAACAGTAGTTAATTAATCATTAAATTCCAGTATAATATAACCAGTACCAAAAACCGAAAGTCCATCAAATGTCCATTTTACGTTGGTGCCTTGGACGTTTCCCAGCAAACACGAGACGTCTTAAAGACGTCTCAAAGACGTCTTTTTGGAACCAGTCAAGACGTCTCTTACTGGTCTCCAGATGAAACGCTAAAAGACGTCTTTCTGAGACGAGAAAAAGACGTCTTTGAAATACGTCTTTAAGACGTCTCAAAGACGTACCACTTATCCCAATCCGGTCTTATCGAGACCACTTAAGACGTCTTAAAGACGTCTTTTACTGGTCTCCAGATGAAACGCCAAAAGACGTCTTTTGGAGACAAGAAAAAGACGTCTTCCTGAC
>JAUBWS010099298.1:0-24260 GCA_032270445.1 Darlingtonia californica | reverse complement strand
CAGCACACTACAATAGATGAACAAACCAATCAAATTGAATCTCACGTTTAATTTATGTGGCAATAAATAATTACTTTGTATGAATTAAATCAATGTTTTCAAATAACTTTTAGCATGCCGTTTTTTTCCAGACATCCTATAGTCCTACTAAGTTGAAAAGCTATTATATTTTTTTTGCCCCAATCAGGTTTCTTTCTTGGATAAATTTATTTGCCTCCACCCTTAAAAAACTTTTTTGGTTCCCCAACCCGTAGGAAAATCTTTTGACGCCCACAGTAGTCTTGATAGGTTCCCCCCATTTGTAGATTGCAGAATGTTCTCCTTCCTCCCTTTGGTTTCAAAATTTCCATGATTTTTCAAGTATTCTTCAAAATGTGCAAGAAGGAAATTCGTCCACGTTTTTTGACAAATAAAAGGTTTTGAAAGAAATTTATATTTGTGAATAGCTCGAAAAGTAAATTCCATTATATTTTTCATTCAATGACAGTCGACTTTATAAGTTTTGGTAACTTGTGCCACTTTCAAACAATCAAATAATGCGAATCTCCCCTGGCCAAACCCACCAACGCGTATGCGAGAAGTTAAAACCAACATTTCACTGACCTTAAAGTGTGTCCAGCATCTTCCAATAGAACTCCATAATCTTTAGAAATTTGTTTGGTAAGATCAGCCAACAACGGGATCTGCATTTTTCCCAAACCACCTTGTGTTCGTGGTGTATTTATCCTGTAAAAAATGGAAAATGAAAATAAGAACACAAAATTTATTTACTTTCAGATTAACCTGAATTATACAGAATGTACTTTAAAGGAAAAAATGTTAGCGGGAAGAAATTACGTTTTCGTATTTCGCGGGGATAGACTTTCATTAATTTACGAAAAGTCGCGGAGTTAACTTTCGCGGGCTTGACAAATTACAAGAAAAAACAGTCGCAATTGTAAACAAAAAGAGACTTTGAGGTCTGCAGATCTTTGTCCAGAATATTCATAAAAATACTGAAACTCTAATTTTAAGAAAATATTCGTTAAATAGTTTAGTTATCTCTTACTGTTCTTGAAAATAAGACAAATTGACTCCTTTTAGAAAATTCTGTAGACAATAAAAATGTGTTTATACAGCAAAACAAACCCAACTTGATTATATAAAATATCGTGAAATAGCTATTCAAGTGTCTAAAGTACAAAATAAAAAAAATTACCATGCTAAATGAGTGAAAACAGAATCTACAGAAACAGCAACAACTTCTGTGTTGATTTTTCGAAACTCTTCAACGCGATCGCTGAATGCAATGATTTCAGTTGGGCAAACGAATGTGCTGAAATAAAAACAATAACATGCAGTTGATCATCAAATACTAAAACGAATATTCAATGGATAAACTTTCGCAGGGATAAACGCGGTTAGCCTAATCGAATCCGCATAATTTTTGCAATACACGGGGATTTAATTTTCGCGGTAAGGTTCTTGAGGAGTTTTCACGGATATCTCGTTTGAGCGTTGTTGTAAAGTTTTCGCCGATTTTGCGATTTGACTATCCTAAATTATTTTTTAAGTTAAACAATTTTCAAGAATTATTTCAAAATATGTTATGAAAGACACCAACAAATACTTTTAATAAGAAAAACTGCATTTGTTTACCATCTTTGTGTGTTTTATAGTGTAAGGTTCGTGTTCAAATCTTTATATGTAAAGATCAAAACAATTTCGTGGATGAACCACTTTAGACAATATTTTTCGCGGGGATATAATTTTCACGATTGACGACATCGAAAATTTTCGCGGGCACCGAGTTTCGTGGATAAGGGAAAAAATGCGAAAGTTTATCCCAATTAAGTACACAGAATTGTTTTGCGAAAAATTGTTACTTTCAGAAATATTCAGGCCTCCCAGCAAAAATATCCAAATTCTTTTAGGAATTTTATGCCATTTCAAACTTTATTTTATGCTATTTTATGCCATTTTGTCTTATAATTTATGCTGTTTTATGCTAATTTTTTATTGAAATTTGTGCCATTTTATGCTTACGTCTTGGTTTTGTCTAGAACCACACATTTGAATGTAATAAAAAATTCTTGTCTTATCATGTCTGTATATGTACAGCAGTTTCAGGTAGAAAATATTATTAAATATTGAATGTTTTCTTGCCATATTCCTGTCATTAAATTTTCTCTACAACAGCAATTAAAACGTTCTAGATGAAATATATACATGATTTTAAAATTTTATGCTAATTTATTCCAGTCACCTAAATTTTATGCCAATTTTCATAAATTTATGCTACTCACAAAATTTTATGCTTTTCTTTTTTTTATGCCACCTGGGAGGCCTGAATATTTATGTATGGCGTCTTGATGGTAATGTTATACAGGGTTGTAGGTATTCCGGACTACGCAACAAAATCATCAAGTATGAACTCCAATTTATAGGCTGCATTTTATGAGAAATAATATCCAGTTTTGAATAAAAATCTATTTTGTTTCAGTGCAGGTGTTGATAAACTCGATCCAAAACCATCAAATAACGTTGAACTTTCCCATAAAGTTTTCAAATTACATATACTCACAAATCAAGTGGATAGAAGAAGAAAACCAAGTATTTTCCTAAAAATAAAAAAATTGTCTGTCAAAAATTGAAAGATTCACGGAATATTTATTAATAAGAGATTTAACTAGAATGGAAATTAAAGTTCCAGGACAACAATTACTGTGTAAAAATTAAAAGAGGCTATTCTTTTGAAATTTGCTAAATAAAGAAAACTAAGCCAAAAAAATTGACAGCCCAAATATTGAAGAGGTATATGTCTAGAAAAAACAGCCCTGATATTTATTAGCTGTAAAAATCGAAGTTTCATTCAATGATGTTTTATCCTCTGTGACCTTCATACGTACCAGTATGGCATTTACAGAAACAAATTTTGAATAAACAGGTATTAGATATATCTTGATGCATTCCTACCTTTAAAATCGCTAAGTTTTAGATCTTTGAATTCACCATTAACAACAGCTTTTCCTTCCCAAAAAGGTGCCGGTTTAGAGACTATGAATAAAATATGAATAATATAGAAGCGAAAAACAAAAAACAATGAAAGTCAGCCACAATAGGTGATAATTTTATTAAATTGTAAGTACCCACCAGCGGGCAAAATCATGAAAAAACCCATGTGGAGGAGTTTTTGCCGATTAAAAAAGAAAAAACACTCCTCCACATAGGGTTTTTACTGATTTTGCCCACTAGGTAGTAATGACTTAAATTTGGCCCTAAATTACTTAAATTAAAGTCCTTCCAGTTTATCCAGTTCATCAAAGGAGATCTATTTCAAAATGTCATGCTACAAGGCAGCTGCATTCATCTTTGATTTTGTTTCAAAGCATTTTTGTAACATGCAACTTAAGGAGTTTGGGATATGAAGAAACCTAAATTATCTACAGTTATGCAATTGTCAGGCATGTCACAAAAACCAAAAAGCATTACAGAATAAATACCATTATTACTGCTTTTACAGATTACTTTAATTGAAGCTGGTAAATTTTATTGATTGAGTCATTAATTTTAATCGCTACTTGATTTTGGGAGTTTAGGAAAAATTTTTGGTATGCAAGATCTTCAAAGCAGATTAATTATGTGAAAAAGTTTTTTTGGTTTTATACTTATAAAATTATGAAATGTTTATGCGCTTTCAACAAAGTTCAGTTTTCCTCAACTTTTGTGTAATAGAGCTTTGGCGAGTGATTTTAAAAGACACGTTTTTTTAAAGTAATAATTACGTTCTCCATCTAAGTGTTCTGATCAAAAGCAGACAAGGTATAAGAGTTTATTAGAGAGAAAATCAGTTTTTTATCACAACTTTTGCTGCTTCAATTTGTGCATTTGCACATAACACTAACATACTTTCAAAAAACATGTATTTTTCTTGGACATTTTTGGTTGATTTTCTCATAGTCATTATATAATTCCCCAGTCTGGAAGGCTATTGAATGAGCTTTATTGTCAAATTTTTCTTTGAATTTAACAAGACATTTTTGTTTTTCAAAAAGTGAGCAAAACAAACCAATTTATTGACCTCAAGCTTATAATGTTGACAATAGATCGAAACAAAAGCCTTCTAGACCGGGGAATATTTCATCTATCCTCACACCGATGTGCCAAATTAACTTTTGAAGTCTATGCCAGATTATTAGCACCATTTCCAGACTGGAAAATGACAGAAAAAACACCGGACTGTCTCGTGTCCTACTATTTCTAATTTCTTGTCGTCCTGAACGCTCCCTGGGGAGATTTGGGGAGTCAAGACTTCCTAACCTTACAAACACTCCTGAACAACCCAGAAAACCTCAGATAATGAATTCCAGGGTCCTGATTATTTTTAAAGACACTTCAATTAATGCCGGACTACAGACATCATGTCAGTATAGTCAAAGTGGCCGCTTTAGACTGCAGCCAAAACATTAGGTAATGCATTTGATATATATAACAAAAGAAACTCGTAAAAGAACAAAAGAACAAAAGAAAAAAGTTTCTTGCCTATATAACTTTTAAAATACACAGCTACAAATCATGAAACTTCAGAGAATGTTTTACTCCACAAAAGGAAGACTTTCTGAAAATTTCATCATTTCCCACAGTGCATTTCTTGAGAAAATCAAGATTTTTCTTTCTAACATCTGCAAAGGATAGCTGTTGCACCAAATAAATTGATAGGGATTATTCACACATCTATGCTTCCCTTAGATCGGGCTTAGTTTGATTGCAGATTTCAACCTTAATCGTGTGGCAAGATCTGCGATCAGACTAAATTAGGCATGGCTAAACATGTTTAATGAAAATGTAAATGTGGATCGAAAATTTATTCACAGTAAGTGATGAGGGCAGGTTAGGGAATTCTCATGCGCAAGTGCCAATGCTTCGCATGGCGTTCCAATACTGAAACTTTAAATTATGGTAAAACTGTTTCCCTCCTTTTGTGGCTGTGCAGCAAAAAAAAAAAAAAAAATGGTGTCATAGGTTATTTATTCATTTGGAACTAGTGGAGTGACATAGTGTAACCAAAACTGAATTTTGCTTGCATAATTGTTGGATCTCTCTCGTATGTGTAGGAAAAGGAAGTGGTTTGTTTACATTTTGTTGTGGGAAATTTTGGGCTGGTTTGACTAAATTGCATGTCCGGCATTCTATCAAAACAAAATAAAGATGTTTTACACTGGAGTACATCTCTGGAATTGTAAAAATTTTGTTCAGATAGTCCCAGCAGCTGTAATTTTAAAATAAACTCAAGATTTTACGCCCCAGACAACTTCGAACATGTTTGGAGTATTGGCAGGGTCCTAGTCAATTGATAATGTGAAATTTTCAATACATGTACGCATAGTTTTAGAAAAGCAACACTGACAGCATCATAATAGAGGGGGAAAACCTGTAAACTATAAAAATTCTAAAGCATAAGTTACTTTGAGCTTTGCTCCAATGTAATGCATGCTCTACTCCTAATTTTCGTTCATCTGGATAAACATTTCCTCCGGCATAAGTTCTACATTGTTCTTCTGTGGATGCTGCTAAAATGCCAGCAATGAAAACAAATAGGACAGCTAGAACTGGAGTGTTCATCTTGAAGTTTCCCGCGTGTAAAGTGTCTGGTGGAGTGTGAAGAAGACGTGTCTATACTAGTCGCAATGGATGTTGTTTTGATTTTACGCAAAAAGCAAAGCCGATACTAAAGAACACCACGCCACACCTTCGTACGAAGGGCGTGCATTTAAAAAAATAATGATTTTCGATTAATACTTTTTTCAGGCCAAGTAAAAATTCCATGACTTGTCTTTGCTTTTTCATAGTTTCTGGAAATTCAGTCAGTGGTTAAACCTAGTGTGACGCTGTAACGACATTCACAATGTGAACCACGCACACCAAACCACACGCGACACTAACGTAACAACATATGTAGCACACTACTGTGTGATAGCAGGACAGCATCGATGATGTAAACATGTGAGCAGATGCGTTGTTGGCACAAAATTCAACAAAATCTCACATATTCTGAACATTGTTAGATAAAACAAATAAATTTGAACTTTGAAGATATTCCACTGAAATATTTTGCCTAAACAACATACCAATCTTACCCTGTAGCAGAGTCTTTTCACGCGGAGAAGCAACGTTTAACTTTAAGCAATTTCTAAGTTTGCCTCGGGAGGGACTGGTACAGTTTAACCTATGTTGGCCCCAGTTATGTCAACATACACTTCATTTGCTGGTCGTGTGAAAACATGTCCAAAATTTCGATATCGTTGCTTTATGTGTATAAACGTAGAAAAAATCGTCTCTGAATAGGTCCTGTTTATGTGGAGTGGACAGGGCGGTAGCCTATACCTGACATACTGTAGAATACGTACTAGTAACGTACCGCGGGAAATCAAATTTCCCGTACCGGTGCGGCGGTCTGGTACAGGCTATGACAGGGGCCGCTGAACTAGCTACAAAGTTAATCATAATAAAAACAATAACCTTTCCTCGCTTAAATCGTGTTTCTTTTAAAGTTTGACTTCCAACACCCTAAAGTAAAACTTGTTTCGCGGCCCTTGAGTGACTTTGCAGGCAGTTTACCAAAAAACAAAAACATTTTAACCGTTATGAAATTTACCTCTACAGTCGTTTCATTGCAATGATAACAGTTACCTTGCGATGCTTTTTTTCAAATTTGAATTCACAATATAACCCTTCAGTAGAACGCGCACAACTTTTCGAAAATGGTCTAAAATTCTTTCAAATTTCTCTCAAAAGTTGAACTATCAAATTTCTGGCCACTGAAAAGCAGGAGACTAGTTAAGTTCGGTATCATAGAAGCTCGTTTTATTGTCTTTTGGAAAATATATAGGGTGAACCTAGCAATTTTCAAGCATTCAGGAGTTAGAAGCCTTCAAAGTTATTGTGGTATTTTGGGCAAATTTGAACGTTTATATGAATTTCGCCGTCTAGGGATAGCGTTCCCTCGTAAAAAGCGCAGCATAGTGTTGAAATTGAAGTAAATGAATTTATATTTCAACTAAGAACAATATTTTTTACGGACCTGGACCCCTGGGTTCCTCGGGTCACTTTGGGAACTCCGCGACCCATGCACCCAGGGAGCTGTCCCCGGTCAAGAAATAGAACATCCCAAGAGATTCCTATAATGTTGAAAATTCCCGGCATAGAAATGGTTAAATGTTTAAACAAAGATACTAAATTAGTTATTGTTAAATATCAAGAAGTTACCTAGTCAGATGCACAGAACTTCGCACTGGGCATGCAAAGCTTCGCGTGCGAGAGATCTGCGGTATAAGTTATCTCATCTGGACAATACGTGCCATATAGAGTAAATACCGCACTCTAGCTCTTTTTATAAAATTTGTGAGTTAATTCGACCAACTGTTATTAAGCGTTCAAGAGCATTTCGGCTGCCAAAGATTTAGTGCCTGCCAAATTTGAAAGAAAATGAATTCCGCTTTCCCCGCTCCAGTTTTCATTATTTGAAATAATCCTCGATTCCAAGGCCGTTTTCTCTTAACGGCCGCAAAGACGGCGGTAAAAGAGCCGTCTTACCGCCGTCTTTGCGGCCGCTAAGAGAAAACGGCCATGGTATCGAGGATGATTTCAAATAATCTGCTTGTAAACCAGGCCAGAAATCTCAAAAGTTTGTTGGAGAAGATTTTCCGAAATAAATTACTACAAACATTTGTACAATATCATTATTCTTGTCCTTTTGTCTTAAATTTTCTTCAAAAAAGCAATATTACAAAACATTTGTGACTGGGGAGCTAAATTTTGTATCGTTGAGATATAAACATAAACATTACAGTCTACAAAATAAATCATATGAACTTAAAACGATAATCGTATAGAAACAGTGGACTACGGCACATTGTGTCAACACAGTTTACGTTATGGGGAGAAATTTTCGCAGTTGACAGTCAACAAGTTTCGCAGAATTAATTTTCGCGATTGTCTGGAATTGGAAAATTTTTTAGTTCAAAAATGAAGTAAAATATTGAGCTTTGCGGAATTTATTTTCACAAATGAGCAAATTTTCAAATATAGCGGAATTTAATTTCGCAAATCAAGAAATCTAAAGAGATGTCGGCACAAATCTTTAAGCTGAAGCACGAAGGAAAAATCTACTGTAGTGAGGTCATGTTTGGGTCTGAGGCGAAGAGAATTTTTGTAATGATACCTTCTCGAACTAGCTAAAAATGCATCTCAAATGCGCAAGCTTTTTCCCTGAATTGCCAGAACTTTTAGCAGATATTCCTGATATTTCTCTCTGGTTGTTTTGTTTTCCTGAAACTGTCGACGTTAGCAAATGTTCTATACCCCGTTCAACATTTATAAGATTTCTACAGACCAATACCCTTTATACGTTCATATAAATTAATGAAGAAGACTATACAATGGTAATAATAATAACATCTAACGAATAAAAAAAAACACTAAATTTAAAAAACATTTATTAAGGACACGATAATGTATAATAGAATAGATTAATATAATATGCAAGGTGTAGTTGTTGTAGCCAAAAGTTAGAAATTTATTTGATTAAAAACAAAAAAATTTATTATTAAAATCAAAAACCTGTAGCAGTTTTTGAGGATTGCACAAGCTTACAATATTCTCAAAATGTGACCAAATCGGGAAAAGCTAGTCTGCCTTTTGGAGAAAATTGGTACATCGAAATGAAAATTTTGCAAATTAAAGTATCTATAGTAAGTGTAAGTGAAAAAAATTTTCGTGGAAAAAATTACAAGTCGGAAAACATGTTCATCACCTCAAGAAGACAATGTCGTCACTTTTGCCTGGTAAGGTAACTAGTTAGTTTCGATTAAAGAAGTGAAAAATCTTTAACCATTAAATTTCAAATGAGATGGATGAATTTAGTATGGCATCCTAGGCTAGGATCCCTTTTTCTCCTCCCCCCTTTTGCCCTTCTGGCAAAGTTTACATAACCAAAAATGCATTCCACATACAAGACGAAATTTACCAGAGACCTTATCCTATCATGGATAGATCTCTTGACTACTCTCTCAAAGACGACCGAAAAATTGAAACCAAAAGAACAACTATCAGTCATGAATTTAAATAATACTAAAAACAGAATTTGAAAATAGCTAGCAGATAGACAAAACAGAAAAAACAAGCACAGCAACATAAAATAATGGATAAAAAAATAATTTCTTATTTTGTACAGGGTAATCGGATAAACACTGTAAAATCATCCAAAAAATTTGACAAAATTAACATTAACCCGCAGCGATCGGTCCGTAAATACCAAAAAAAAATTATTACTGATACAGTAGACTCAATCGTTCGAGTTTGGAGAATTTAAATTATAAAGAGTAGTTTAGCCTAAATGTTAGCTGAAAGGGACCAAGTGAAACAGTTCGAATTGTAGAGAGTTCGAATTATGGAAGTCGGATTATAGAGACTACTGTAGCTTAATAGCAGACAAGAGCTTATCCTTGTTAATTTTTATTAATGGGTACAGTCTGTTTGAAAGAAACATGACCTCGTGACCTACTGCCTGTTCCATCGCAATCAAAACAAACGCGTTTGCATGAAAACGAGGTAATCAAAACAAATTACCTCCGGATGTGGTTTGTTTTACTCGATTTTTTCCGCTTCGCTTACATTTTTTCGATTGTCATATTCGTTTTCGCGTAAACGCGTTTGTTTTGATTGAAAATGGAACAGGCTGTTGATATTCTCCGTCAGCCAGTCGTGAATACTATTACCGTGTGACCAAGTTAGCACAATCAAAAGGCAATACAAAAAAAAAAGATAAGAAAAGCTCGCCTGATCCGGCCTGATCAAGGTTTTCGATCAGTTCAATAAATATTTTTTGCATCAAGCATTCCGGATATTCCACTTCGACTCACGCGCTGTATAAATTCAACAATCCTACTTTTACTGCATGACCATATTTAACGATTCTCTATTCACAAGTGGCAACAAAAAAGCATTTAAGACCTAAGTGGTCTCTTTATGTTATCGATACACTGCATAAAAAAGCACTACTCTAGAAAAATGTTCGCAACAAGGTAATAAAGCTAATACACCAATCAAGCTAGCACATGCGCCATTATGTATATTGTATGGAAAAGACTAGGTGCTAGATTAGAATTAACAAGATTACTACATTACTAACTTACCAGGCTGTCTTGATAAAGTGTAATGTGTGAGTTTAAATGATATATCCTTAAAAACTAGTTTTCCTAAGAAAGTCATGCAAAACTGTCTGGTTAATCGAGACAAATTGGACTCGTTTCCCCAAACATATTTTACAGACTCTTCAATTGAGATTACGTTATCTGAACTATAAACCAATCATGGATACCTTTTCGATAAAATGTATAAAATGGGGCCAACAAATAAGTTAAAAAATTACATATCCGCGAAATATTCCCCAAAGGCTATTTCGAGGTTAAGCGGTTTTGCTCGATGGATGAGGCAAGCTACAAGATTTTTCTTGCGATCTTTCTAGTTGTAAAATCAAACTCGCTGCATCAAGTGACAACCGTACACGTAATTTCACCTGATGGAAAACTATACGTAATATGTTTGCATTAACATCAAGAATTTTCTACTTTTCATTGAGGTGATTCATGCGTAAATCCGAGAAACACGCATGTTACCTTGTAGCTTATGACTCAAGACTGTAGATATCTTAGTTTTTGGCAAAAACCGAGAAACCTCACTTACACTATAAAATTTTGGTATTTTAGCTGGCTTTGAATTGCGCGAAATTTGTATTGTTCATTCCAGAAGATTGCATGCCCATACCCATGCCTCCAGAAATTTGCATACTGCCCATCATGCTAGGTTGACCCGCCATCGGTCTCATTCCCATGCCGCCCATTGGTTGCTGCATTCCCATTCCACCCATAGGTTGCATTCTCATTGGCGACTGTTGTTGTTGCCTGCCGAAATTCATGTTAGACATCCGGGTGTTCATCATATTCATGTTTTGTTGTTGTTGGGCGCCATATTGCATTTGCGGCGGTGAAGTCATCATATTGGTACCTTGCATCTGGTTCTGCATTTGTGGTGGTGAAGTCATCATATTGGTGCCTTGCATCTGGTTCTGCATTTGCGGCGGTGAAGTCATCATATTGGTACCTTGCATCTGGTTCATGCTCGGCAACATTGGCTTCTCCCGAGTCATACCTGGTGATAAACTGTCTAGGCTGATATCAACTCCAGTATTGGCCCACATTGTTGGTTTGTTTGGGTTGGCCTATAAGGAAAGATGTATTTCATGATAGATATTCATTAGGTACTGTGGATAGCGCAGTTTGCAAGGCTCCGAACTCGTAAAGGATTGGTGATAGATGTTAAGGGTTCTAATCCTATACTCGACTGCTTTAACTTTAAGTATCGATTTTCGCGCCGTTGCAAATATCGAAAGCAACGATTGTTACTCCTAGGATAATAGCGGTTGCGTTTGGTGAGAACCTACAACATGAATTAACAATGCAATTACGAGACCGTTGCCTTGAAAAATGAGGTAAATAAGACTTCATAATACAAAACCAAATCAGCTTAATGCAGCCTTTAGAGCTTCTGCACGCCGCAGCCTGGGTAAAATAAATACATACAAATATTGCATACATACAAAAATTACATCCATTTCAATTTTCTGAATTTAATTAAAAAAACATAGCGCCAAGGAATGTCTCCGGTTTTATCATCATTGGGAAGATTGCACGGAAAAAAAGTTCTAATATGCAAATTCATTTAGCGGTTCCATTCCGAGGTGTTTGGCTCTTTACAGTTGAAACGCAACTTTAGGTGAGATTTTAGCAAATCAGCAAGCGCTACACTTTCAGGGGAAATACAAAGTGTTGCTTGACCACAAAACTCACCCTAATCCGGGGGAGCTATGATCTTCACTGAACTGAAAACACATTTCGGACTTAAAAAGCATCGTCAGTTGAGCATACTGCTTCTGAAACATTGCGTTGCTGCATGGAAGATTGAAAACCTGGCTAGGGGAAACTAGCAGCTCAGTACACATCGAAAACTAGGCAGATAAATGGATCAAGTAAAAAAAAGTATTTTGAGTAAACTTTTCAAGTGCCACATCATTATCCCTCAGGGAGGAGGAGCCTCGTTTACATACCATTTGTTGTTGATTCGTTGAAGCTTTTTGGGGAGTCATCATATTCGATGTTTGTGCTGGCCTCATCGCCATATTGTTGTTTTGTTGCATCATCGGTTGCATCATGGTATTGTTGCCGAATTGCATTGTGGATTGTTGCTGCATCATGTTGTTAGCTACAGGTTGTTGCATCATGTTGTTAGCCACAGGCTGTTGCATCATGTTGTTAGCCACAGGTTGTTGCATCATGCCGAAGGATTGATTCGTCATCATGGGGTTACCAGCCGGTTGTAACGGCTGTGACATCATTGGCGCAGACATCTAGAAGACAACAAAGAATTTCATCATGGCAAAAATGAAGACTCAAATTTTGGTGATATTTAATTACATTTTGGGGCATTTTTTAGTATATCTTTAAGAATCACAGAAAATATTGTCGTCCAATCTGTCAAGAATACTTTTGAGTTTGTGTCTACAATTTACAGAATGTTTGAGGAAATGTTAATATTAATATTTTTCAAAGTTTTGACTGTTGAGAGAAAGTTCAGATTAGATTAGGACATTGACCAAAATTTACGTCTGACATTTTTTAGGACTGACTGTTTAACCAATCAGTCAAGGCATCACCGAAAGGAGGCAATCGACAGCAATCGAAATCGATCGATCACATCATTATGACAAGCATGCAAGATAATTCTTACAGGATATTAAAACTTAAAAGATTTCTGCGGGACAAGTCTTATCATTCTTATCAAACAAGACCTCGTTTTAAATTAATTATTGGCTTTACAAAAACATTTTCCAGCTAGGAAAATGCTATCACGATGTAATTATATTTTCCACGTGCGCTTTTAATTGATGTTTCTCATGCTAATAGCTGATTGAAAATGAGACCTGATTTGATAAAGAAAACTTTTAACGCCTTTTAATTTAGACTAGAAAAAACAACAGTTTTTTATTTAGTACTTTAAGTTTCATGGCGTTTTACCGACAATCTTCAGCTCAATGAAACCGTTACGTTTACGGTCCTGAACCTCTGGATACCCTGCACCAGGAAGCGATCCACGGTCAGCAAAGATGTCCAAAATTGGCACAATCTCGCATTGTGACCTAGCGTATGACTTCACGGCAAGCTTCTTACTGAAGTGACGCTCAAGCTACTTACTAAAGTGACGCTCAAGCTACTTACTAAAGTGACGCTACCACTTAAATAACTAGAGTAAGGGAGCTCAAGCTACTTACTAAAGTGACGCTACCACTTAAATAACTAGAGTAAGGGAGCTCAAGCTACTTACTAAAGTGACGCTACCACTTAAATAACTGGAGTAAGGGAGCTATAGATTAAAAAATGAAAATTAGCAAGACCCCAGTCTATTCGGACCGGCTTGCTTTTCAGGGCTCTGAGATGCTGGGGGATAAGTTTAAGTAAGAAGATAATTCATCGTTATATCAATTTACATTTAATAGATCGTTGGAAGCGGAAGGTGGAGTTGCTTGTGGTTGATTGAATGAGCCAAACGATTCGAAGTTTGCAAAATCGCCACCAGTAGAAGAGCTTTGCGTTTGTGCTATAACGAAAAGAAATTTATCGGATACAATGAATGGTAGAGGTTTGCCAGGTGAAGTAGTTGCTTCTATTAAAACAATCACATAAACAAGTGATAAACATAGATAGCAATTTACACTTACACATGACTTCCTTAACATACAACTTCTACAATAAAGCCGTTTGATACAGATATGTGTAGTGTTACAGCCCAACTCCCAAAAAGAAATCAATATATTTTATTGATCATTACTTTTATAAAGGATTTTAATGGTGACCGTTAACATGTACATATATTCATCTAAAGGAAAATTCTCGCTGTGTAGGAAACCTTTTTTACCTGTATAAATGGCAGGCAAATTTCAAACAGGCTTTGATTTCAAAAATTCAGTTCAAGACGGGATAAAATTATGGAAAACGGCAAAATCATTCGAAATGTAGACTTCTAAAGACAGAATAAACAAATTCACTTTTCCACGCTCTTTACTCATGTATGACTATATGAGTAAATCAAGCACCTTGGTAGTCTTTGATCACTCAAATGCAAACATGAGTATCATTTAATGAATGAGAAATGTCCAGAGATTCTTAAAAATAGACTCCAGGGTTTTCTTCCTGATAAATAATTCTGTAAAAATGAAAATTAATTGAAAACACAGAGTGAAATACGTCCTAATACGGGTCCTGTATTTTACCGTATTCGGTAGAATTTCACGTTGCGAAACAACAATCACCTGGAGCTGAAAAATCTCCAAACAAATCAACATTTCCTCCACCACCAGTGTTACCTGGTTGCAAAGGTTCTGATAAAGGTCCGCCCATCAAATCTGTTAAATCGTTAGACGCAGCGGCCACGGCGGTCGGTTCGGCTGACGAGAAATCAGCGAAATCGGCAAATCCACCACCTGCGGAAGCTTGTGCGTTGCTGCTACCACTACCCCCAGCGTAATTAGCGGCCGCTCCAAGATCGATTGATTTCGTGGGAGTCTTCTTAGTTGTTCTCTGCGTAGACGTTGAGGAGGAGGTCGATTGCGACGCTTGTTTGCGTGGTTGAAAATCGTCTTCGTCGGGATCGTCCTGGAAATTAGATTTACGCGGTGACGGCGATTTGAATCTATACTCGTCGTCCGATTCGACGTGCTCATCCACTTCGACACCGTTCTCTGGTTCGTCTTTATATGCATTCCTATAGAGGTGGAACGTTAGTTCAGTCACTAGGAAAAGCCTCAGAAATAGGGTTAGCGTAAGCTCTTGGGTCAAGAGAGAGTGACCACTCATTTCCAAAGATAAAATTACAGGAGCTCAAAGTTCAAGGAGTTTCCAGGAGTAGTGGCCACCCTGAATTAAATTCTGTGTTTTCAGCTACCGTTTCCGTAAATCAAGTTCTTAAAATTAATAAATATGCTATCAAAAGGGTTTTTGAAAAGGTGAGCAACTTATTAGTAACGTTTTTAAAAGCAAATATAATAAAATTACATCTTTAAGAATTTCTTAACATGTAATAGTCATGAATTATTGTACGAAATTTTAATGAGATCAATCTTTTGAGAAGAACGCTAAAATATGTTTTAAATATCATCGAAAGATAACCAATACAATACTTACCTAGAAGAAGAGGGTATATTGTAATTACTATAATCTCTTTTACCACCAGGCCGAATACTATCTATGGTTTCTTTAATTTGTTGAAATTTTGATTGTTGTCTAAAATCGTCACCATGTCCTCCTCCTCCGTACCGCGAGGCGGAGGGATCTCTACTGTATCGATCACCTGTGGGGGAGAAGAAGACAAAGATGAGTGAAAGGTAGGCGTCCAAGTTCTCTCCTGGTCATAACTTTTACATTACAAACTTTGGCACTACAAAGTTTATTAGTTATTAAACAGTTAAATAGGGCAGAACATTTTGAAGTACATTTTGAAGTACATTTTGACGTTTATTTCAACTTTAGCTAGGACTTAACCTACAATAAAAATCCCCTTGCTCTTTGAGCATTCTATAAAATAAACTCCAACGTCGCTTGATCTATCTTCGATTTTTGTCAATAGTTTAATTCCAACGCCCATCATCCGTTGAGGTATTGGGATTTTACAGTACCTTTGTTTCCCATCCGCATCCATCAAACCCCATTTTAGGGAAGATTCATGGTGATTTAAAGTTTTAGTAAGCTTCCTTCTTGCGATAAACGCAATATTTTTCTCCAAACTTGTCTTGTTCATTTTGCCTCCGTAAAGAAATTTCAGAAGATGAACAAAGCAGACAAAATCAATTCAACCAGTCTATAAGAGTTCCATAAGTTGAACTGATTTCATTCTTAAATTCAAGTAGATTTTACTCTTTGTGACGGTCTATGGGAAAAGGGGACTTGGTCATTTTTACCGCGATCATACTCCAACCGCTGGCAAACTCACTTACGTGTCGCTTAAATAGAAATGACCTCCTCTGTAGACGTTTTTCATGATTTTGAGAGGTAAACAAGTAAACTATGGTTGGCTGTATGTCGCCTTTGCCCATAGACCGTCACATATTTAGCGCTGATTCGAAAATCTAAAAAAGTCGCGTAAAAACTTACCATACTTACTATAATATGAATCTTCGATCAAATCATTTGACATGCCAACATATTTATCTTTGTTCTTCTTTGCCGTCTTTCGTTCATCACGCAACCGTCCGTCATCTTGTACAACTTGCAAAATTTCTTTTACCTTGTGACGGACTAGAAAGCAAAACAAAAAATACAGTGGAACCAATGGACATAATGTATGCAATGATTTAGACTTATAATTTTAAGATATTGCTTGAAACAACAAAAATGCTTCCGCCTCTCAATCAAATTGTACCTTAAAGAAACTAAACTTCGTGAATTTTGCTTTTTTAGTTGTTTCCGCAAAAGTTCATACCCTGCGAAATCCATTTCTTTTGAGGTAATAATGTAAAATCCCTTTTCCGAATTTCTGGGTTTACATTCCCTATAAATGGGCAGGAAAATCATCAGTCAAAATTTTCAATTGCTTTGCAGTTTTTCTAGCTTGAAAAAAAATTTCTCCATGTCAACAATAATAGTCACACGGATTGCTAACGAGCTTGAATTTCAACAAACATACAAAAACATATGTGCTTTTTTCTTAAGAAGTCATCGTCATTTAGTATGCGTGTTCAATGATACCTGGAAAATTGTGAGCGTTCTTTAAACAGTCTCTATCGTAGTTCAATGAATATAATGTCAGTTACGTTAAACCAAGTCGGAGAATTTTAACCAACACACACAAAGTCAACACACTACTTCCAGACTCTCAATCTTATAATACTTGATAGCAATTTCATAGATTTTCATAATTACACGAGAAGAATACAATTAAGGACAAAATCAGTGACCAAGCTTAAATACCCCGCCCCGCCCCGCCCCACCCCACCCTTAAATATATCTTGAAAAGTAGTTTGTGAAAGGCTTCTCTGGAAAAAAACTAGACTACAGTCACTACAGGGGGAGTTTAATTTCACTACGTTATCGCTGGGAAATCGATTGAGCCAATTAATTTGTTCTTGGTATGTACATCTCCTCACACCTGTTGATTACTTACTGTTTAATCCTTGGTCTTTTCCTAACTCATCAATGTGTTGATAATTTTCCAGTTGTCGCATGTCGTATAAATGGTCTCTAGCACTTGATATCACTCTTTCAGAGCCATTCTTTATCAAGTAGGACAACAATAGCAGACTCTATAATAATGATGAAAAACGAGAACAACGATGATTAAAAAACCTTTAGAAGGAGAAAGAAATTTTTTTGTCCTTATTTCAAATATGTTCTTATTCTTGTTCACTTACTGTAGACCGATCTGTTGTTTATATTTTGACTTTAGGCTCTATTTCCATCTGATTTAACTTGCAGCTCCCTTAGGGTTTCTCTTTTCTTTAATTCTTTCATAAGATGCTAATGACTTCAACTTAACTAGACTATACTCCCATAAAAACGGTAGGCAAACTGTGAGAAAATCGCAGCCAACATTAACTTGTAGCAACTTACTGTTAATTTTGCTTTACCATCTTCCTTCTCTAACAAAATTGTCAGACCCTTCAGTTTTGCCGTCAAACTGTCCCACCCTCCCCCGTTCAACTATTATTATTGTTTAAACTTAAATTTGTACGCCATAGGAAAAGAAAGAAAGAATTAGGAGAGCATAATAGTTTTAATGAATCCATCACAATATGGTGGGAAAATAAAACTCCACATTACAAAGAAAAAACTTATAGCTTTGGAAAATAATATATAATTATTGTAAAAGTAACCTTGTAAACCCTCCTCCAATTCTTCTTCTCCAGTAACATTCGCTTCCAAAGCATACCCATGACTTCTGGGAAATGTTCATATGTATAAGTGTATTTAGCAATTTCTCCCATGATGGTTCCATGTGGGCCCCATTGGTCATCGTTTGTAGCTTCTCTTACTTTGGACTCCACATCAGTGTAGTTCATAACCACATTGGTCCTAAAGATCAACAACATAAGCAAATTCATTTCATCAAATAAGTAAAAGAAGGTTATTAAATAAACTTAAGCTAATAGTAATCTTAAGAGTTCAAATGCAGGCCATTCCGTGAGTGAAGTACTTGGCATGTGGTAACCTGGATGTGCAGTTATCAGTGGGAAGTTGGAAAAGAAATTTTTAACTTTGGTTAACCTAATGAAAAATATTAATGCAATACACATTAAATATAAAATAAGCTTGTGAAAAGAAAACAGACTAGACATCAAATAGGTATATAATAATTAAAAAATCAAGTATGAAATGAATCAAATGATATGGGTGTGCACATGCAATTGCATGACATAAGCATTGCAATAATTATCATTTTTACTGAAATGATAATTATTCATACAACAAGCTAATTCTAAAACTGACCAGCTTGAAAATACAGGCTTCAAATTATAAAATATTCTGCAAATTACAGTGCTGATCTTATTAAGCACTGTTTTTGATGAACACCCTTGTTCTCAATCAATCAAAAAGTCTTGTGATATTATAAAATGTATTTGATAATTCAACAACAATTTTCTGCATTGTTTCTTTTATTAAGCTGATGCAAAAAGGGTGTGACACCTTCTACAGTAAAGCGAGTTTTTCATTAGGTAAACTGATTACTAATTAAGGAAGCATGTTGCCCTTATACTTTACAAGTCAAAGCTCTGAGATTTTACTCTCCTATTTCAGTCCCAGGAGAAAAGGTTTACAAAAATACTATACTTGTATAGTAACTGATAAGTCATTTGCTAATGGTTACAGTATCTACAATACATTTAAAGTTCAGAATTCTTTCAGAAAAATTTAGCTTTGAAATTGTGTGAAATGGTGTGTATTTTGAGCAATAAGTGACTTACTTCAACTCTATGCACAATTCATAAAAGGGTGCAGATGTAATGCCAAATAAATGTACCTTCATGGTTAGCCTCCATAATGGGTTTTGCAGATTTAATAAACTGAGGCTTTCACTATGGAAATGTGAATGGTATTTTCTTAAAAAAACCTGTTTGATCATGTGCTATTGGGCTAACTGATTCTTTTACATTAGAAAGTATCTATCACAAACCAAATGATGTGGTCTGGTGTATTGTCATATATAGGGAGGGGCATATGGTAAGGGGCATCCATTAGAAGATATATGATGTATTTTTCACTGAGTCTTTTACAAAGATTTTGATGTATCTCATTGCCAATATATAAGCAATCACTCTGTGGGTTTAAATATTAAATCAAATATACTCTCAATATTGTCTCTCCAAATTTGGAATTTACCACATGCAATCTCATGTTTTAGACTAATACATACAAATACACACATTTTTGTAGAAAATGATAAGTACTGACAAACATTTACATAAAAGTAGTTATTATATAGTTGGTTTTAAAATGGGGTAGGGCTTCATGATTTTAAAATGTTGAACAAGATTTTCAATTTTTTTCCAATTTTTTTATTCTTCAACAATATAAATATGATCTTTAATTAATTAGATCATTAGTTCTCACAAATAACATGAGAATTGCGACCAAAAAAAGTTTTTCCCGACCGAACAGTCATACTTTTTTTCTTAGAGTCGGGTGACGGCAAACCAACAATCTTTTAAGTTCAGCCTTAGTTAACATCATTCTGGTTGTAAAACGCATTGCAAAACTCTGGATGATAAGTTGAAAAGGAATAACTATCTTTTTTATTGTGCTCTAAACCCAAATATTTAATATATCATTTGGGCAAAAAACAGCAAAAAACGTTAAATCATAACAAGCTTTTTGCTGAAAAGAGGGGGAGGGGTCATGTCAACGCTGCTAAGGAAAACAAAACTGGGACAAAGTGAATTTTTTCTTCCGTTTTACATATATAATTTAACAAGTAACATCAAAATACTCGGTTAACGGTGTTTGTTATAGAATAACACAATATATAATTTCCTCTTATTTTTGAGATCCCCCCCCCCAAAAAAAAAAAATGAATAATGGCCATACACAATAACATAAAAATGGTATACATATCTATGTACCTATAAACGAATAATACCACCTGGAGGTAACAGAGAACACAACAACACGGAATAATATAATAGACCACATGGCCTCTAGTGAGAGTCTTTTTGAACAATCAAGTAGTGCAAGTATGATGAGTACAGGCCTTGTTATACAATAACTTATGGCTACTATTCTTGTTAAGATTTCTTAAATTAGTAAATAACCTATTACGCAAATATATTCTAGAGACAAGAAAAAAGAATCCAATAAAATCCAAATCTGATGCGGCAAAATTTCATCATTCATTATACATTATTTTTCCTTAGACTGTAAGAAGCGTGACTTGTTTGATTTTCAGCTCTCAGGTTCATGCTTTATATTGGTCAAATGATATATCGCCATTTACAGTGGACATGCAGTGAGAGGACCCTGCATATCATGGCTGTCAAGATTTAATTCATCAAAATCGCCCAGAAATGTGTGTCTGGGCGTGTCTATGAGTAATTTTAAGGTTCAAATATTTTGCTCTTGGAGCAGCTTACAAGTCCAGTTTTATTATTGTAAAAGTTTGTAAATTATTATAGTAAAATCTTGCTCATTACCTTACCATTGATAAGCAGCCAGATCCTAAGAAAAACCTATGGACCTGGTAGGACTCGAACCCACGACCTAGCATTTCTGGTAATTTAAAAGTTCAGAATTCTTTTAGAAAAATTTAGCTTTGAAATTGTGTGAAATGGTGTGTATTTTGAGCAATAAGTGACTTACTTCAACTCTAAGCACAATTCATAAAAGGGTGCAGATGTAATACCTAATAAATGTACCTTCATGGTTAGCCTCCATAATGGGTTTTGCAGATTTAATAAACTGAGGCTTTCACTATGGAAATGTGAATGGTATTTTCTTAAAAAAACTGGTTTGATCATGTGCTATTGGGCTAACTGATTCTTTTACGTTAGAAAGTATTCATCACAAACCAAATGATGTGGTCTGATGTATTGTTATATATAGGGAGAAATGGTAAGGGGCAATCAATGAAACTGATTAAGAATATTTGATGTTTACGCTTTGGTAAAACATGTTTGTTTTGTGTTTTTGCTATTGTTTAACACATTCACTGTCACACTGTTTTCAAAAATGACAAAAAATGCATTTTAAAAAATTCCATTTTTTGAAAAGTTTCAACGACTGTTACTTGGCTAACATTGCTCTAAAATTGACATAGGAGTATACCAATTGACAGCAAATTTCCCGTAGAAGCATAAAAGCATACAAAAAGATTTTTCATTCAGAAGTTATGATTGTTTGAAGTTGGTTTGGTATTTTGACCCTCACACAACGAGTATACTGTAGACGAGGGCTACTTGAAATTTGACGAGGTCACTTTGTACAAGTCCAGCTTCCAAATGTCAACAAAATAAAAAATTGTAGATATATACCAAAGCAATGCATATATTAACCAAATTGTCAACAACTGTTTTTAGCAACATAAACTTTAAAAATTAAAAGCATACACACTTCATTATTCTATAAATCCCAAAGTGAATTGTAATAAAAATTACACGCACCACGCGACCAACAATAAACATAAAAAACCATTAAGAATATATGTCCGCGTCACAGCTCATTGCACCATTATGGTGCAACGATGCTATTAATGTGATAAAACTAAAGGGGGAACGGTTTTCATATACACGCGCACGCTGTGGAAAGGTTTTGCAGATAACATTTACGCGCTAGTAAAAACCAGGTTTCAGAACTTTCTCTTATTTCGAAAGCGGGAAGTGTTGTTCAATACACTTGTAAAATGGCAGCTGTGAAAACGTGTAGTTCTACACACTCATCAGTCAAACTATGAACTACAATTTGAAAAATGTTTTACATTCTAACTTCTAAACAAACTTCTACACTTCTAAGCAAACGTAGTGAGGTCATTGCAAAATGTCGACATACAAACAAGTTTTTGCTGGCAAATTATAAATCTAAAGATTGATATATTTACCACCTTTTGTTATTTTCAGTATCCACGTATGAGTAGAAATCCCATAAGGATACATGTCATGTTTTCATATAAATTATTCTTGTAAAACATTTTTCAAATTGTAGTTCATAGTTTGACTGATGAGTGTCTTGAACACGAAACTTTTAGTTTCAAACACAAATGATGAGTTGATTTTCTACCTCATTTTTATTATTTTTTATATACGATGTATATGGTTAAGTTTTAAAGTGCAGACCAGAAAATGTTGTTTGTTGTGGTTGTTCAAAGTGACCTCGTCAAATTTCAAATCGCCCCCATCTACGGTACTCACCATTGGCAGTGAACGTGTTAAACAAGACACACATCATTAATTATACAAATATTTTATAAAGAGGAATTATTTGTTTTGTTGATTCTTATTGTGTAAGTAAGGTGTGTGCTGTATCAGCTGTTGTGTTATATTCTGTTATGATTGTTTATTCAAATTTTACTTTGCCACCATACTGTCTTTTAGGAAGAGTGGTAGTAAAGTGAATGGTTATTGGAAAAAGACTATAAGGAGAGTATGGTATTCAAACTAGCTCAAGGTATGTAGACAGGCAACAGTAAACTAACATTTAACTTCCCTCTATGCCTTAACTTAAGTTAACAGCAAAAAGCTGAGCTAAAAGCCTAACAAGAGGGACAAAAATGCTTTGTTGATGGTCCCCTAAATGGTAAATATCCATCCCTCTCCCCTCTGATGTGCTCAACGTAAAATCACACTCACACAATTTGAAAAAACCCTTTGGTGCAGTGGGACATAAACTATTTTGAGTGTTGGTTGACCTTTCAACGGAATATAGCCTGGTGTCTCAAATCTTCTGTCTGGATGTCTATATACAACTGCTATGCTACTCTAAGTCTCATGTGAGTAAGGGTTGCAGTATCTGGTGTATGAATTCCTACTCACAAACAATAAAAAATGACTTTTTTTATATTGAGTTGAAATACTTCAAAACACGTTCACAAACTTTTACACACACAAGTCAAGCAAGCATGTCACACACAAGACCAGACAAAAAAAGACAAAATAATGACAAATTTCTTACACTTTATCTTGAATCTCGCGAATTTTCCACATATTCAGTCGTTTCGTATAAAAAGATGATACAGTACAAACTAAACAAAACGTTACATTCAATTTTAGAATTCGCTTTTTGTCATAATTCTTCCCAGTGCCACTTTACAACTTCGGTTCGGTGGTTTGATTTGTGTTGTCGTTTCCAAAATCAAAATGGCTGACCATCAAGCCCGCCCCAAAGTGCGCAACGCTTTAACGCCCTCTAACGCCCTTTAACGCGTACTTGAAATCGCTTTTGCTTTGAAAAGCTAAAATACACTCACCAAAAACAAAAACAAACAGGAGCTCGTGTTCATTGTTTTTTTTGTGCATCGGCTGCGCAAACTGGTCGCTGCAAAGCAAATCATTTTCTAAGCAAGGTAAAGAGTTTCTTTCTTATTGCATTGTTGCCAAGTTTTGCAAGTTTTTATCTGTTAGATTTTACAAATTCTGTGTAAACCCAATGAAGGCATTCACAATCACAGATGGCCCCAGTTTGCAAATGGTGCTCTAACGTCAGATATATTCGACGTAGACTTCATTCAAAATTAGTTGACACATTGTCATGAGAATAAATGAAATATTGAATCAAAAGTTTTTTAATGGTATCCTAAAGTAAAAATTTATGTATATATGCAGTTACAACGTAATTATGTTGACACATGATGGTTTGTATCGACAGGTGGATGGCCTAGCTATGGGAAGTCCACCTGCCCCCATGCTAGCCAATGGCTGGATGAGCACTTTCGATCCTGTATTAAAAGATGATGCAATGTTATACAGTCGCTACATGGATGATATTCTCAGAAATATTAAAACTGACGATATTGAAGAAACGCTAGTGAAATTCAATTCACTACACCCGGCATTGAAATTTACAGTTGAAAGGGAAGCAAATAGTTCCATCGCTTTCCTTGATATGAGAATTCTGCACGCTGGTAACAAGTTGATGTCGACCTGGTTTACGAAACCTACAGATACTGGCTTGATCATGAACTTTTATGCACTTGCA
>JAUBWS010099276.1:0-10900 GCA_032270445.1 Darlingtonia californica | reverse complement strand
TAGGTTTTAGTTTTAAGCAAAGAATGTAATGCAGATTCAATTCTTTGTGGTGAAACTTTTTTTCCTGCTAAAAACTTTATGCAGTTAGCACCTCTATGATGAGGAGCTGATTTATCCAACCATTTTGTAGCTTTCACGGTCATAGATTATAGAGGTTTCATTAATCTACCCACCAGGTGACAATTTTTTAATTAAATAAGATTGGATTTGTATTTCTATGAAGCAGGTGAATAGGTTTCATTAATCTACCCGATCCCCAAAACACGACACGCAATGATGTTTTGTCGTCTTCTTCTCACACCTGTTTTTGCCAAAAACTTCAAATTAATGAATCTTTTTTTCTTATTCTTTAACTTTATATAATGTATCTTTTTTCTTCTTTTCCGAACCTCCTAATGTTGCCATTATCTATAGTTTGTAGGAGGTTATATGTGACGGTCTACGGGAAAAGGGGGCATAAAGCTATCCATAATTCATTTGTTTGCCTCTCAAAATCATGAAAAAACGTCTATGGAGGAGTGCATTTCTTTCTAAATAGAAATGACCTCCTCCAAAGATGTTTTTTCATGATTTTGCAAGTAGGTGGAGTATGATCGCGTTAAAAATGACCATGCCCCCTTTTCCCATGGAACGTCACATATATGGTATAAACATCATTGGAAACAAATAACGATTTCACTTTTTCCAAATTTGAAATTAAAAAATAAATTCCAGGTTTGCTTATGTAATCACCAAACACAAGCATTTTAGCATGGTTTTACCTTGCAATTTAAAAGAAAGTTGGTTAAACGAGTTGGAATAAATGGTGATGTTTAAAAAAAAACATCGATAATCATATTTAGGTCCTTTTCAAAAGACAGTGTAAATGTTCTAACAGCGTTATTATAAAGAAAGGTTACAATAGCATTATTGTGAAAAAAAATTCATTTTTTGATATCTAGTTAACAGGAAAACATTCGCCCTGCATTCAAGAACTTAGTCTACCCCGGCAAAATTTTGATCTTCAATATAAATTAGAATTCAAGTTTGTAAAAGATCAATAGAAAGAAATCAAAAATATACAAAGTCAGGCATAACCAGAGCATTTTTGAATAATAGTTACTACCTTAAGGGAAGAAATTTTCGCGGGAATTTAATTTCGCGGTAGACTAAAATCATTTTTTTCGCGAAAGAAATTATTAATTTTCGCGGGAATTTAATTTAGCGGATGGTAAAATTTGTCAATTTTCGCGGGAATTTGATTTCGCGGAAGGTAAAATTTGATAATCTTTGTGGGAATTTAATTTCGTGTTTGACTATATTTCTATTTAGTTTTGGCCTTTAATTCAACGTGATTTTTTAAATTGGACACAGACTCTTAAAAGTATAATAATCTTATAGAGCTTTCTTTTGGCATTCCAACGAGGGGTCGTTCAACTTTGTTGGTTAAGTGGTTCGAAAGTTATGCTAATTTATATAATCCGAATTGACAGAAAGTTTTAAATCTTTTGGGCATGTTAAAAATTTCAAAAATTGTATCAGAGGGGATCTTAGAGAAAAACAAAATTAAATATCGAGAAAATCGAAAATAATTTGAAGAAACTACGTAATTACAACATACTAACTATTGAATATATCCAAGAAAAGTATGCCAAACTTTTTTTTTCAATTTAGAACATCAAAAACATCGTGTCAGGGGGGTCTTAAATAGCGAAAGACGCAAAATCTGGGGGTAAAAAACGGGGAAATCGTAAATTATTGGAACAAACTACAAAATAACAAAATTGATATTGTAAAGTTTTCGGATCAAAACCATTTTCTTTTCACTTTTAACACGTGTAGTTTTAGTGTCCCTCCAAATTTGAGGGTTATAAATGATTTCATGTTGTTTTGTTCAGAAATGAACTTTGTTGAAGGAGAAAAGGTAATTTTTAGGACTATATTCAGCTGAAAATGAATCAAAATCACAAGTCTTAGTTAGGAGACACAGATTTTGGTTGAAAGACGGTGAAAAGTTCAGTCTCATAGCTTTTATCGTTCGAGAGTTATTTTTTTCAAATTATCATAAATTTGATATCAAGAAAAACGACTTTGAAAAAAAAATAGACACGTTCACTTCTTCTGCCAAGGCCGTTTTCAGCAAACTGCAAGAAAAACTACCGTTTAAATTATTTCAGCTGCAAAGTAAAATTTGCCAGCATGAAGTTTCTGCTGGGTTCGCCTTCGTCCGAAACTCCGAAGTTAATAAAGTCAGTGCCACTTATAGCAAAGAACGCATATGAATTCCACTTGGTGGAGCAAGTGTTCTTTTTACTTGTGGTTAGATGTGTAGCAATCTTCAAAATACTTTAATTGGAAACACGAATCGTTACACTTTGTGTTAACCCTTTCAGGTTGAAGAAAAGTAAACATTTTGGAAAAAAATATTCGTAAAAGTTCGAGCGTTGCCATGGCATTTGGGTAGAGCGACTTGAAAACAAGCCATTTCCACATAAAATTGAGCGTACTTTCAGAATATTTGGCTTTAAAGGTCTGATCATGTTAAGTTCTTGAGATATGACCTTTGAAAGATAGATAGTCTTAATACCCGCCAAGCGTGCCACCAGACCTAAAATAATTAAACAAAAAAGGGAATTTCCCACTCTTCATGGTTTTTAATTGGAAGCCTTAAAGGAGTACTTTAATGTCAAAAATAAATTGAAAAGAATTTTCGCGAGGTCAAATACTCGCGAGAAGTTTTTTCGATTAACCTTCGCGAATCAGCCATTCAAAAAATTCGCAATGTAAATTTTGAAGTTTTTTATGATAAAGGCATATTTTTATTCTTTAGTCTGTATTTTGCTTTTAGTAAGGTTCATTTTGAAAAACAACGAGATTAATTTTCATAAATAAGCTTTCTGAAAAATATTGCGTGGACTGATTTTCGCGATTCGATGATTTCAAATATTTTGCGAGATTAGTTTTCGCGAAAAAGTATCAAACTAATCTTTATCAAGTTTGTGAAAATTTATACTTAAAAAGTTTGGAATACCTTTTGATTTTTTTATCAGGGACAGGCTGGCAGGTTATAAGTTTGTTCATGAAGAAAGCATTTTTTTTGAATTTTTATGAAGCAGGTGAAATTGTCACAGTCTCCAAATAATAATTAAAAAACTACAGCACAATGTGAATTTTTTTATTGTGAAATTGAAAGAGAACATGAAAAGAAAGTATTTTTAATCTATTCAAGGGAGGGCGATTGATGCGACTGATGTCATACCCTATTACAAAATGATTTTGTCCTACCATATCAGGTTCATTAACCTCATTTTATAGGTTACACAGTTATGATTTTGGGGATTATGATTTCATTGATATACTGCTTACTCCTGATTACGCCAAGAAAGACTGCAAATCGATGAAAGATATTTCATCTGTTTTTTGCCCTTTTCCATAGCGTTATTCAATAAAATGTGTTATATTCATTCATCTTGTTTATATTTTCCTTGCCTCCTCATGTTTCCATTTTCTTTTTCTCGATCGATATCCAATTTATATAAGAAATAGAATTTTAAAGTAAAAGACTCTCTTAATAATTTTAATCAAAATAGCCTGTTCATATTTTCCTTGCCTCCTCATGTTTCCATTTTCCTTTTCTCGATATCCATTTATATAAGTAATAAGATATAAACAATGTCGGAAGAAAATAACAAGTTCACTCTACCAGGAACAAAAAAATTAATTTCAAGGGTGGGTTATCTCATCACAAAACACAAACTTTTTTGCATGTTTTTAGCTTGCAACAGAATCGCCAAAAAATACAGTTTAATCCACTTACAAAATGGAAAAGTTTCCACAAACAAGTTTTCCGAATCAAGTTGCCTTGTGTCAATAGGAAAGGTTTTTTGTATGTAATATTCCAGGTTTTCATAAGTAATGCATTATACTGGCTTATGACCACAGGATGAAATTTCAAAGACGAAACACATCAGTATTTCACCGGAAAGTTTGTAACTTGCTTAATGGCCTACATATTCAACATCAACATCATCAAAGTATAAAACTATTCTTTATCAACATCATCAAAGTATAAAACTATTCTTTATCAAGGTTGTGAAAATTGATACTTAAACAGTTTGAAATATCTTTTGATTATTTTTGTCAATATATGGCCTAGTTCAGACTAGTATACGAAATTAATAAATAGCGTAGGATATAGTCACGGCCAACTACAACAGCTCTGCAAGCCGCAAGCTTAGAGCATTATAGCGGATCGAAGTAGCGACGCGCAGGAAAGGATGAACCGGCATCGATTGACGAGGCAAACTTTTTTCCGTCCTTAGTCTGCTACCGTGGTGACCACAGGGCGCTATTCTATTATTTGTGCTTCGCTTTGGCAAATCTGACAAAAATGTTGTGTTCCTACATCCAGGAAGATGTTTCACTAGAACCACTACTAGCTAACCGTCTCATTCCGTTGAACAAAGACCCTGGATTGCGCCCGATTGGTATTGGAGAAATACGTCGGCGAATAATTGGGAAAACCGTCGCAAAAGTCTTGAAGCAGGAAGTAGCGGGCGGACACAGTTGCTTAATAGCCTACATACTCAACATCACCATCTATCATAATCGTCCCTCTAAAAAGGGGGAGAATTTTAACTCTGTAACTAAAAAAGCTTTGCCTTCGCCTAAGATTGCAGTCTTACTTTCTGTAAACCTCCAGCTGAAACTCCAATTGTGACATGCTTCTTCTTCCACACAATTTCAGGATCAACACATCTGCCCGCGCATTCATGCTCGTATAAAAAGTCAGTGATTCAAAGACACAATTAAAACACTTACTTTACTGATTCTGCCATCTTAAGAAAAGTAGGTTGTATGAGGTCTGCATTCTGCATTGCCGCTTGCATTTTCTGTATAAAAAAAGTATACTGGTGGAAACGTACGATAATTCAAGTCCATTTGAACTTCAGTGAGACTTCTACTTCATTTAAATCTCATAATAATCTCGATTGATTAGGTTAAATTTTAGGCACAAAATTTAAGCTTTTACACTGAAACTTTCATTTTTTTCATGGACCAAACTTCATTCTTAGACTGAAAAGCTTCAAAAACAATTTCAGGTCTTTGAAAGAAATGAAAGTTTGTGCATATTTCTAGAAAAGGGTCAATATTTTGCGCACAAAATTCCCAGTAATGATTAATGAAAATTTTGAAATTTAAACAAATATGATAGTGCTCCAATTTATCTTAAACTTAACACATGCATGAACAGCATACACCAAATAAATACAAAGTTATAAGCATTTGAGGCTTTATTCATTCACTCGTTCACTAATTCATCATTCTTCAAACCTTACCTCGTACATTCTGATTAATGTGACATTTGCCAATTTATCTTGGTATAGTTTGTTCTGCCTAAAAATTAAAAATCAAATTAAAGGTAGAGCAATCGCCCGGCAAGCGAGAGGTCGTGGGTTCAATCCCCACTCGATCAGTTACCTTTGCGGAAATTGAAAAGTCACATTAGTGCCCGGATCTGTTCTCAGGATCCGTTTCATTAAAATTAAAGGTATTGTCACTTTTCTTAAGTAAAGGATACCTCACTAGTTTCATAGTCAAAACTTTCAAGTAATAAAGCAAAGAAAGCATTCAGTCTTTATAAAGTTACCTAACGGTGGCCGTGGGTTGAAGGCTCTCAAACGGTTTCAACAAATTTGTAAGCATTTTCCCAATGAAATTAATCTCAACTATCAACTTAGGGGCAACATTCCTACTCGCATTACCACAAGAGACGTCCATGGGACGTCCAAAATATGTTGAAATTTACCCATGTCCATTGGATATTTCTTGTGGCAATGTTTCCATAAGAAAGCTTCCTATAGCTGATGGAACCAAGTATATATTACATATATATGGCAATGAATTCATCAGATCTTGCACTAATGTGACTTTCAAATTACCTCCCTATATCTGTTTTGAAAAAACAAGAATCTTTGATAACAGTTCCTCTATAGAATTGTTGACATAGACCAATCCTGAGTAAACATGAACTTAGATAGGATACCCACCGTCTTTTCACTCGCTCACTCAAAAAACTGGTGGGTCGTATCGGATGACGTCTGTAGTCAAAAATCTGCTATATACGATTTCTGATTGCTTTAAAATATTCATTCTGATTAGTTCACAGCAAAAATCAAGCGGTTTATTGGATGATAATTTTGATTATTAAGACATCATTTAAAAAACAATAACAAATGTCAGTTGGTGTGTGGAGGATGGAACCATGCTAAAATTTTCTTCTTAACAGTATGGAGAGATGGACGTTTTGCAAGGTAATCCAGGCTAAATTAAGCTCTAATTGTTACCTTTCAAGTAATTCCTCACATCTGAAACAAGTTTTCAGTCCATTTTGAGGATCTTGTTCCTTGTCCTTGGTTATTTGTTTTACTGACGAGAGACCAGGGACTCCTCCACCCTTCAGCACACTATCTATAAAAAGAAATAAGTCATTTTTAGCCCATATAAACTGCATGAAAAGCTATGAACAACGTGCTTTTTTGAGTCTGTTTGCATTACTATGTCTTCAGTTCTGGTAAAAGTTTTCCTTCACATAAAATAATTTTTTTTAAATATTGAGACATTTTTGCCTTTCAAAAATGTTATTAGACTTTAAACTCAGAAATCTCAGAATAATTTATCAATATTATATATATACTATTTTAGCCTTTTTTGTTAAAATTATATTCAACAACAGTACTGAATTGAAACTCCCAAAAATTTATAATTCATTTCATTTGCAAATTCATACCAACAAGGGTTGCATCCAAAACAATAAGACAGTATTGGCACACAATTTTCCCACAAAGTCTACAATGATGTTTACGAAATGTTAATGTGAATTTTTTTCCACATGATGAACAAAATTTCACTTCAGAATCATTTTGCCATGGAACACAGTTTTTTTCAGCATCTATAAAGTTAAAATCATGAAATCAATTCATCAAAGAAGGTCTTGTGAAAAATATGACTTCAGGGACTTTGATTGATCAATATTCAGTGTCTTAATCTCTTGGTTTATGATATCTAGTAAAATAACCTTGGCTATTAATCATGTCCTTTATTTCTGGTTATAACGATTTTGAAATACAGAATAAATGTACAGGATATTTGTTATTAAAAAAATTGAAATCACCTTGCACAATCATTAATGCAAAGAATTGATAAAAATATTTTGGAGAAAAAGAATATAAACTGAAAATCACCTAATTTTGTACAAAGCTTTCAAAATCATCCTTTGGCATTTATTCGTAGATTCAGATTCAGTTTTTGCAGATTTATATGAAAATTACAAATAACTTTTTTAAATCCACACAAACTCTAAAACCACCATACGTTCTCTACAACTCCAGGAAACCAAAGAGAAACGGCAGTATGCGCACCCTGATACCCCTGATATCACAAAATGTAAAAGTCAAATGAAAAATTAGCTGTCTATCCCTTTTCAACAAATCAAGACTCACTTTTTCTGGCTTTACTTGCTCCAGGAAGAGTTACATCAGAGTTGTAGTCAACGTTTTTCGTAAGCTATAAAAAGTTATCAAAGCAAAAATGTCAACTCCTATTGAGCCACCATTTAAGCTCTTTGAAGTCATTATTAAGAATTAATCAGAGAGTAGCACAGAGGTACACAACTTTTACAATGAAGTTGAAAGACTGAATATCAATGTTGATACAAAACTCAGTAAAAAAGCGTCTCTATGACAAAGAAGCAAAGTGCTTCAGTTCCAGGTCTAATGTGAAAATTTAATGACTTTACTATGAGAAAAGTTAAATAAAAAATTGGTTCAATTGCAAATTCAGTGTGGACGTTTGAAATGCATGTAAGGAGGACTGTACCAACAGTGTTGGTTATCAGCGAGTTTTAGTTTTTCAATAATATTAGGCTTTACACATATACACCCAGTACCTTTCCAAGCCTGATGATTAGTTGATTGGTTTCAATTACACAACTCTCAACTGTTTCTTTCCTTCTATCACGAAAACTTCTTGAATGTGAAGACATAATCCCTGAATAAAATTGAGAAACCACTCTAAAATCAATATGTACTCTATTTTTCATGTGTTTTAGGATATCTGTAAAAATATTTGAGCAGGTAGTATAGATCTGACCATTTGAAGTAAAAAAGAAAAAAGCTTTTATAAGATAAGCAAATTTTTCATAAGAATTTTTTGTCAATTCCAACAGCTTACTGTATATCAGCACAGCTCATGAAATTAAGTTGAAAGAAACCCTTATTACAAAAGAAAATCTGATATTTGATATATTCTTGCACTTTCAAATTTAAAAAGTTTATGTCAAACAAAGTTGTCCAAACCTATTTGTTGGGGCTCCCACAATGCAAGATCAATACCGCCTGATGCTGGCGTACCATGTGATACTCTAGCAGAAGCTTCTGCTCCTTGTAAGGCTTCTCTGTCATCTGCAACCTGATCTGGCTTACTTAATATCTTTTGTTTTGCTTTTCCAAAAACTTTTCGCAATTGTTGTAACACAGCCTTATCATCATCATGAAATTCTTCAAAATGACTTGACAAATTTGTTGGCGTCTTTAAATCTTTGAAGCAAATCGGGCACAAAAAACCTTCTTTGATATCTCCTTCCATTGATCGTAATCAGATGTAACGTTTTTCAATATATATTCTGAATTTGTTTATGTAAACTTGTTTTTCTTTGCTTGTCATCAGATACAACCAAGTTATGTAAGCGCAAGCAAAAGAAAGCTTTACAAAAAGGGAAAAGGATTTTCAAAATTGACAAATATTCCTGTAAAATGGAAGATAAACTCATAAAAATGTACTTATCAATTTGCTTGAGAAAAATATATATACAAGCCATATCATTTTTGACAGCATTTAAAAATCCACAAAATTTCAAAGTGCTGATAGAAACACAAAATGAGCATAACTCAACATAACTAAATTTCACAAATTTCCCAAACGATGTGCACAGCTCCAGATGTAATAAATCGAAAAATTTGATTGTAGAATCAATTAAATTTATTTGAATGCAATCAAAAGATTGAAATTCAATTAATCAAATCCATTGAATGGCTGTATTACCACAAATTTGCAAGTTTTTCACACCCAAACAGCAAACTGCAACAACCGCCATTCTGGTGTGTAATAGCTAGTCAACAAATCAGTGATTGCAATTGTTTTACAAAACCAAAAAATGACATTGTTAGATAAAAGTCTTTATGCAATAAGTTAGTAGTCATTGATTTATTTTCATTGAATAAGCTTGCATTGAAAGTGAAAGCTTTGGTTAATTGTAAAAAGTTAGAAGTTAAATGCAATATAGCAACAAAAAAAGTTACAAAAATATAATGTAAGGAGCCCATTTTCAAACAGGATTATCAAAAAATGCAAATGATAATAAGCTGCAATTTATATTTTGTGGTACACCAAAAAAGGCCAAATCATTTGTATTTTTTTTATTGGAAGTCTAGGACGAAAAAGACGAAAAGATGCTTTACCACTGATTTTGTAGAAAAGTCTTTAAGGCTGAATTTCTTTCTGCATTCTTGGAGCGACTTCCATAAAGTGAATAAAGATTGGTATGCATCATAAAATCTCATTGTACGCATCTTAAAATATTTTGATTTGAAAGAAGAGACACTAAGCTTTAAAGTGCAACAGGGAATTTCGCAAACTGCATTTTGGTTTTTCTTGGTGTATCAACTTTAAGCTATAAAAACAACCTGTTCTCTGTTTATAAACTCTTATAAAAACGCATTGTTTACCTCCGCGAAACATCTCCCAAGTCGTAAACCGGATTTTCGAAATCTTGATAATGAAAACCCCGGATATAGCAAACTATCTAAATTTTATGAACCAAAGTCCATTAAATTTACTCTAACAAAAGTCTTATAGTTCCTGTTCTATATAACAAACTTTTGGTGTAACAAACTTTTTTTCATTTCTCTTTGAGGTTTGTTATATTGAAAGTCTACTGTATTGTAAAATCAACATCAATATTGAAACTTACGTTGGAAAACTCAGGATACACTAGTTCATTAAACTATCTACCAATTCAAAAATATTTGCATCCAGAAAATTTTGAATCAATAAAATGATAATGCAATGGTAATAAAACACTTATCAAATCAATCAATGGTAATTGAAAACTTACTGAATCACTCGAATACTAATCCAATCAATTGAGGAAAACTTTTAGTTCAATCTGAAATTTGATTGGATGATTATAATCGAAAAACCAATCAAATTGCTTGCATTCAATTGTTCAAGAAGGTCTATTGATTACGTTCAATTGATTACGTTTGAGCAGCTGGTCATGAAACCTTATTTCCAAACTCACTTTAATTGGAATTTTAATCAGAATTAGTAATCGAAAAACACCCAGACTACACCCAGAAGTAAGTCCGAGCCTTTTCTTCTTTCTGGGATTACTTAATTCCAAAACGTTTTCATCGCAGCTTTAACGACGTATTGTGAGGAAGCCAATTCTGAAATTATTTCCCTCATTGGTTCCAGCATAATGTTAAATTAAAGTGAAGTGAAAGTGAAGACTTGCTGTTTCTGATTAAATTGCTGCTCTTTAAACTATGTTTAATAAACATAAAATAAACGAGACCAGACACAGCTAAACTAAACACTCAAAGTTCTTTTGACTACATTCCAACGGAATTTTGTGGGATAAAAAAAAACTGGCCTAGCATATTGATAGACACAATGCTGTGATTAAATATGGTTTTTCAATATAGTGATATGGTTTTCTGAGCCATTAATTTAAATAAAGAAAAGTAAGTAATAATTTACAAACTTTTAACAATAAAATTCGACTTTAAAGGTTACGTTCAGTATATTTCAAACTTCTTCTCAAAGCACTTATTATGACTTATTATCTACGAAAAATATC
>JAUBWS010099254.1:0-10903 GCA_032270445.1 Darlingtonia californica | reverse complement strand
CGTACAGGAAGGGTTAAGTTGAGTTGTGTCCCATCATCGAATTTCATATATTTGATACCTTTAGAGTTTTAGGAACATCAAAGACTTGGATTACAACAATAAAGGGGCCAGGAAGGCTTGGAATAAATTCAGCAATGGACTTGATAGATGCAGTAAGTATGATGAGAAAATAGAAATTCAAACTTTGATTGCGATTGTCCACCATGCTGTCAATATTTATTGAATAACTTTTTTAATAAAATAGGTATGGTGACTTTTAATATTTTTATATTGAAAAACTTTGAGTAAATTTTTTTTTTGTAAAATGATGTAATCTCAATTTGTCAAGAGGTGGTAAAATGTGAAAATCTTCTATTTATGTACAATTAAATTATTTTTGGAGCCGTTGGATGCGTTTAATCTCGATACTATTTTCTCGTTACTCTATTTATAAGAATATTTTCGTTCTGATCTTTCTATAAGAACTTCTTTTTTTTACCAACATTTAGGAAAAAACAAAGCTTTTGATTTCACTTCGCTTTTTTATATATCTAAATACTAAATGAATTCCTGCAAGTTTTATCTAATTGCCATTGTTTCTTCAAAAGATATGACCATATTTTTAGAGGCCATTATTCCCGACTGCTCACATTCAGCATCAGCATAAGATTTAAAATAAATGCTTTTTCTGGCATCTAACCTCCAAATATTCTAAATCATTAATTATGACTAAATATACAACTGTCAATTTTTGTCATTTTTTATCAAAAATGATGACGTCATCATAAAATGTGTGACGTCTTCAATATTTCGAGATTGCCAAAAAAATTTAACTCAGTTGGGGAACCTGCCTGGAAAGTTTCATTGCAATATGACTTATATTTGATAGCGACCTTACGAAAACTCGACGGGAGAATGTAAGACGCCGTAGAGGTTTGGGTCGAGCTTTATTAACCCGCGAAATAGGGAATCACCTCACAAAAAAAACTTAGAAGACGACGTGAAAAGACCTCGTCGTGCGTTGTGTTTTTTTGACAAACATCAAAATGGACCAAAACAACCTAAGGTAAGCTTATAAAAGATTATGATGATTTTCTTTCTTCTGCTATAGAATCATGAACTATGATAAAACTATGGAAACTCAAAATATGTTAACTTTTTTTATAGGAGGATGGACTGGACTGAAGCACAACATCCTGCTATGTAGAGTAGGCCATTGCCTTTGATATATTTCAATTCAAAGTGGGATCACGAGAAAGAGGACAATGCTTGGATAGGATCAGTGAAAATTTAAATGCCATCCCAGATCCCTTTTTCAAAGTTGAACAACGTTCAGTCAGAGATCGACTCAAGAAAATCTTACAAACATTCACCACTAAGAAAAATAGAGAGATTAGAGCTTCTGGTGTCGAGGTACTGAGGTACTGTCGAGCATACTGAACTGGACGATCTTTGTCAAGATTTGCTGGACCGAAAAAAACAATATGAAGTTGAATTTTCTCAAGTTGCCAATGTCAATGCTAAAAAGGTGGACGAGGAACGTTAAGCTGCAGAGGAAGTGCGCTTAATCGCTGTTGAGAGACTGTCTGAAACAACTAAAAGGAACCTTTCTTCCTCTGATGAATCATCACCAGAGGAAATTAAGTCGAAAAAACGTAGATCAGCTGGAGGTGATACTATTGCCTTTTTACGAGACAAATCTGAAAGAGACTTTCAACTCCGTGAAAAGGAGATGGAATTAAGGCGTCAAGAGCTAGAAGTGAACCGCCTTAGAGAGGAAAATTCCAGACTCCAAACTCAACAACTTGCCGATGGAACAAAGTCATTGGTTGATCTAATTGTGAGACTTTCCAATAAGCATAGTCAATAAACATTAAAACATTGATTTGTTGTTGTTACATATTGTGATGCATACTAAATTTGCTTTAGATTTTACATGCAGAACCTTTTATCTTTTGTTTTCATTGTACAGAAGCTCTTTATTCAAAAAAAGTAATTTTTAGAGAAAAAAATGCTATAAATTTTCTAATTTCCTGATATACTGAGAGTGTATCGAAAATAGTAATGAACAAAAACTTTGCATGTCGAGTAAGCAAGCTCTTTCAATTTTAATGAATAAGTCAGGTTTTCTCTTACTACTATTTTTTTACACTCGCACTTGTCATAATTTCATAATTTCTCATACTTTTAACCAAAAATTGCCATAAACTTATACATGAGTAGTTTAGATACAGATAGTAGCAAACAACAACAGAAATTTTTATTGAAAAAAATATAAAGAACTACAAGTTTCAACTTGAATGGAAGATTTTATTTAAATGAAATATTCCTCCAGGTGAGGTGGTTCTAAGTCGAAAAAATTACAACATTGGTTTTTATACAAACAAGTATGAGCGTTTGTCAATAACCCACTAACTTTATACATTTTACCTAAACAACTGAGACAAAGCTTTTGTGTTTTTTTGAAGTCAGTAAACTTGAATTGTTCAATTATTTGACCAAACAACCATTCTACGCTTACACGAACTTTACTCATAGTTCGGTTAAACATGTTTTGCTCTCTTGTGATATTTGCTCCTCTATATGGTGCCTGTAAATACCAACGAAGTGGATAAGCAGGGTCTCCATATATGCATAATCTTTTGCCGTTAACACCAAAACAAAAATTTTCAAGAACAGGCATGAGGCCTGACATTTGAAGCATACTTGAATCATGTCTCCTTCCCTCTACAGGACCGTACAAATTAGCGATCATGCCATTGGGTGTAGTGATTGACTGATATTTCAAGGCATGTTTACGCTTATGTCCATTGTAAACTAAACGCTGGTTGACCATTGGACGTGTAATTCCTCGAACCGTTCCATCAACAAATCCCCACACATTATCTAAAGCTGCTCCTTTCGCATGTATTGAATTAGAAAACTCAGTCAACTTGTTTGGACTCAACCATGGCTGGTTAAGATTCTGAAGTAAATGTGTCCAAAATGTGTATCAAGATAATCTATCATCTGATTAATAACCATACATAACTGCGGTACAGGTCGAGCAAATCTTGAAATCATATCTGAGTATCGACATGGGGTATGCCAGTCTTTTCAGTAATATGCATAGTGCTTCTAGTGAATCAATTTTAAAATTATTGTAAAGATGGCAAGTCAGTTCATTTGGTAAATGAAAAATATCCCTCAGTCGTTTTATATCATTTTTCTGAAATCGAAATTCTGCTTGACAGTCATCATCAGATATGCTATCCAGATTGAAGTCTTCATAAATCAAATACTCAAAGTCTAGATTTTTTGATGTGTTTAGATTATACAGCAATGCAAACTCTTCATCATCAATAATGTTTTCTGCATATGCAAATAAAAGAGCATTACGATTTTCTCTGAATGTCATCTTGCTTGTTTTGCACTAAAATTCTCAGAAGTCGTTTGTTTGTGTTTTTTAATCTACCATTTTTTTTTTTTAATTCTCCACATGTTCACCCTCCGTCGTCGTGCTATTTTCGTAAGTTTTTAAAAACACGACGCGGGATCACTTGTTTTTTTATAGCAAATAACTCCTCTAAGCTCCTTCCGTTTTGCTGCGTCGTGTTTTCGTAAGGTCGCTAATAAGTTATCGGGAGTGATTAAATCCACCCCTCCCCGGGAATTCAAAGGCCCAAAAAGCCCGGTACGAATAGAGATTGAAATTGTTGTAATTTCTAGATCATACACTTCCCACAAAATTTTAGTCAGTTGTGGCCGCGTGTTTACAGTAGTAATTAGTGGGAGGATTTTGTGTACAACAGATGTCTATCCGATTACAACTAAATCACGCAAGCTATTTAGGATGACTTACCTTATGCCACAACAACTCGGCATGAGAAGAGCAGGGATTGTCAAAGCTGCAGTTTATTTTGGTATTTAGCTCTCTCTAATTTGCTATTGTTTTAGATAGCACTTTATCAAATGGCAGAACATTTGAATATATCAGTTGATCAGGTTAGTGACAAAAGCATTACCCCGGGGGAGGTTGTTGTCTTCATAACGATATTATGTGTGGCACAAGTTTCATAATAGAAAGTCAGAGGTGTTCGACGGCTGAAAAACATTACAGTGCATTTTTATTAATTTTTTTTACCCTTACAGTGCGGGCACATTCCCCCTTCTTATTGTCGGTTTATGACAATTACATTGTATGTTGTAAAGCAAAAGCCTCATTTGTAGTTGGATATAAAGCCTTGGTATACAATACTAATCAAGCAGAAGCCTTACAGTGCCTTTTGTCGACGTGAACAAAAACATACCCTAGGGAGCCACACATACCCAAGGGAGCCACACATACCCATACGCATGAAAAATGCGAATCCTTCTGGAAATGTCTAGGCTTCACAGCGATCATGCCGCAAAACATTCAAACGATTTGGCAGAAAACATCACAGTAGAGATGTTTTCTTATGGTAGCCGTGATTATGCTCTACAGTTTTATGTTTTAGGCTTCAAATTTTATGAAAAAGTTTCAAAAGGAGCTACGCATAAAAGACATGAAGAAATCCACCGTTGAAATTATTGAAGATTTTTTGAATGCTATCAGTTTGGTATCTGTTATTGTTGGATTTTTGATGTTAGCATTCTTTCAGTAAGAAATTATTGAATTATCAGGAAAACAATGTCAACTTAACCCTTCAAGTGCCGATAACCGTTTTTGCAGGAAAAACCCTATGCGGTGGAGTGTGGATTGCGTGCTGTTTAAAAGGAAAACACTCCACCGCATGGGTTTTTCTCAATATTTTAACATACCGGTATTTAAAGGGTTAAATCACTTAATTAAAAAGCACTTACACCTACCCCCAACCCTCCCCCCCCCCCCCTATAATTTATAACACTGCAAAGCTCTCCCCGGGTTAAATGCATTTCTTTATCAACTAACCTAAATCTACACTAATAATTCAAGTATAAGTCATGGGCTTCGATTCGTGTCAGTATAGCAAACATCTCAACTGAAAGTCACACAGACCATTTAAGAAAGCCGTTAAAATGCGATCGGAAAATGGCTTGTCGTGAGAGAAAAGCGACTGCAGTTATTGTCGCGCAATATCCTCAACTTGGGGTCCATCAAAATTTATATTGTTCGTCATCTTTGATCAATTTCGGCAGAAAACCTAATAAAATATAGTATTCAGTATTGAAATTTAGCTTTGATTATATTTCATTTGTTTCATTTTTTCTCCTCAACATAGATAGAATATAGAATAGTCTATAAAGTTACTACTGTGTATCTTTTTAGAATCAAGAATACTTTGAAAGTCATCATTCATAAAAACTTGATGTGGGTTTACATGGTATCTCTGGTGGTTTATAAGATACCTTTTCTTATTGAAGACCTTCGTGGAAAATCAAAGGTATCATTATTTGCCAAAGAGATTCTTATACTAACACTGACAACTGAATATGTGACGGTTTATGGGAAAAGAGGACTTGGCCATTTTTACCGCGATCATAATCCACAAGCTGGTAAAATCACTAAAAACGTCTGTGGAGGAGTGCATTTCTATTTAAATAGATTTGACCTCCTCCGCAGACGTTTGTTCATGATTTTGAAACAAGTGAATTATGGTTGACTTTATGTCCCTTTTTCACATAGACCGTCACGTATGTAACTTTGCACATGTAACTAACATGCTGAATCATGCTTTTATTTACATAAAATCTTAATAACCATTCTATAGGTAGGCTGTATTACAGTGTGCATCGTGTTATATTATCATATCCTTGCAACTTTTTCATGGTTTTTGGTTGAAGGATTCAACTTGGTCATCATCTTCTTCAAAACTGTACTTGATAAGAAGAAGTATATAAAAGCTTACATTGCATTCGGATACGGTGAGGGGATCGAAAAATTGATTACATTGATTTATTTACGATTCTTTATCCAAGATGACCTCTTCAGTTCTCTTTAAGCTTTTGAGCAGGGGAGGATACAGACTGTTCAAACCACCATGTGAAAATCCCGAACTTTTCCAATTTTTTGATCAAATTTCCCCGATTCTTCCCGAAATGTCTATAAAATTTTCCCGATTTTGGTAACTTTAGACTACTTAACTGTGTGAAATCACAACTTTAACATAGTCTCTATCCGCCCCTGTTGAGGATCCTGCCTTCCTGGAAACACCTACAGGGAACCTTGTGGAATTAATGGTGAGGTAATTATCACCACCGAGAGCTTTATGTCCACATCGTTCTAACGCTACGCTAACGTCACAAAAAATCAGAAGCCACAAACCTTTTGAAAATAAAATCACAAAAGAAATACAATGAATAAAGAAAAATCCCGAAAACATCAAAAATACCACACCGGGCGAAAAAACACAAAATCATAAAAAAATGAAGGAATATTGAAAACATTTCTGTAAAGTTTTTGAGTACATTATCCCATGTTTGAATTTTAAAAGATGTGACAAACTTTGGTATTCTAACGGCGTCTTTTTGTAACTAACGCGTCGTCCTGTCGTTTACGGAAGGATTCCAGAAAGTAGCAAATATACCTGTAGAGAAGATTTTAGACAAACAAGGTTCTGCATCCTTTTTAGATGTTGTATACACTGCATTTTGAATAAGGTAAATTTGATAATTTCTATTTTTGAAAAAGGAACCCCTATCTTTTGATTTGTTCTTTTAGGGTTCCCGCTCTTGATAACAATATTACTCAGTGCAGTATCAACAGATTCGTTCACAAAAACAAAAACGTAAGTTTTCGAATGCAAATTCTGAGCATGTTTTCAATGTTTTAAACTTACTTTGCGATAATCCCAAAACTTTTTTCCTTTATGCCTCGGGCGTATTGATGAGACTTTCGTTTTTGATGATTCTTTTCCCAAATGAACAAGCCCGACCAATCTCTTTTAGATGTAATTCTTTGGATGGAAGTGCTTGGAAAATAATTGGGCCAATTCTTTGCATGCAATTGGTAAGTGTTATTGAAAGTAAATTCAAGAGAAAGTTCTCTGATACGCTAATTAGTAGATGGAACACCTTATAAGTAGAAAACTGGAGAATCGAAAAGACAAAATATACATTTTTCAAGTACCTTTTAGGGTAATAGTGTTGAATTAAAAAAGTTCTTAGAAAATGAATCCGCCAAAGTTGGATCAGCTGAACAATAAAGTTTAACATCTAGTGGTGAGAATAATTTGCAACAATTTAAAATTTCATAACATTTTGGGTGAAATGACCAATAGTCGAAGAAGAAATAAAAAATGTCCGATTTAGGGAAGTGTTTCCTAAGAGCTATTGAAATTAAATTACAAATATTTTGGCATTGGAAACTCAAAATCAGATGCTTTCTCACTTGGAAGGTCAATGAAAGTCTTGAAATACTTTTTATTTTACAAGGCCTAATTATTTAAAGATTCAATCAAAATTTGCCGTATGGTTGTTGGCCCGTAAGCCAGAGGGCTAGGTTTCCTAGCTAAAAACTCTGTTACAGAGGAGACAACACATTTTCATACATAAAGACTCCAGTCAAAATTTACGATGGCGGAAGTTTTTTAAGAAGTTGAAAACTGTTTCGTAAATTAACGAATGATGGTATTTTGCTTGTAGATTACGCTTGCTATGTTCATATCAGTTTTAAAGATGTTTGTATGGCCAAAAGAAACGGCGGGTCTGAACGTTACACGAAGAACAAGGTTAGATATTTATGATTAATATAAAAAGGGTTTTCTCATCATGACACTGGATGTCTTACAGATTGGTCCTCAATTCAACGCAAATAGGTGGTATTAAGTTCATGCCTTCAAAAAAGAGTATTAGCCAATAAAAATAGCCAAATAAACGTGGAGTTAAGCCTATCAACGCTTCTAACTGTGCTTGGATGGGGACCAGGTCTTACAAACATATTTTAGATCAATCAAATTTGGAGTTTCGTGGGCTTCTTAACAATTTAAGCATTCCTCGATTAAAAATGGACGAATGATATAATCTGCACACACTTTTTTTATAAGCAACGCTTTTTTTATTTCAGCCTCAGTGTTGATGAAAAATCTAGTTGTTCTTAGACTTAAGTGTTGCTAAAGTGTTGCTTACTTCTCCCACTTCTTGAAGTTGGTCACTGTCGATAGAAAATACATATCATTAACATCTTTCATCTTTTTTAATTTTTGTAGATCTTCCCAAAAAGCATTCATCATCTTGTTTCCACTGCTTGGGCTGCCATTTTTGCTGACATCGTTTGTCAATGAACATATCGTCATTGAATACGTTTACGTCATTGTCAATGGAATGACTGTAAGCTTCGCATCATTGACTTAAAGTTTTGTCATTGTCTTTTACAATTTTTTTTTCATTGCAAAAGATCCATAAATTTCTACCGATAAAATTTTCCTTGTTTCAGTCAAAAGTTCATTTTTTTTTCTTCGATTTCTTCAACTTCAATTTTTCGTTTTTGAAACACAGATTCGATTAAAATGATCTGCTCTTTGAAATTGTGCAGCGTTATCAAAATTTTAAAAATTTTCGTGAATTTATGAAAAGTAAAAGCATATACATTCTGCTACTTACATTTTTTTGATTTTAGGGAGTATACCTGCTGGTTTTGCATGTTTTTATTGATCCACAGGTTCGCATTTCTGATCTCTTTTCTTATCATTGTTTTTTTTTTTAATTTTCAAAAGTTGGTGAACTTTATGTCAATAACTTTTAATTGGCGAAACATTGGGTCATGCTCATTTGAAAATCTCTTATTCAATTTATTTTAGAGACCTTTTTACACCTTGAAATTAAAAATAAAACGTAAATTTAATTGCGTCTAAAGTCCAACTTTCACTCTCAAAACAAAATAGTTACGCTAACTCTGAATAGGTTTATAAGAGTATGAGAAAGGTCCTATTTCGCAATATTTGAGTTTTCTATAGAAACACTTGTTATAAGTGTTTGGAAGAACAACAAGACAAGATTTTGCTTGCTTAATCAAACACTTGTAACAAGCGTTTTGTAGAAAACTCAAATAATGCGAAATAGGACCTTTCTCTATGTGATAATTCATCTTAGCTATATTACTTCAAACAAGATATGATACTATAGATATCAACAAACTTAGCCAGTTGGAAAAAAATATACCAAATACTGGAACAGAAAAAGCTTTGATGGAAAAGTCAATAACATTTATTTTTAATTTTAGGTCAAAACTATGATTTCCAAATACAAACAACGCTTTGCTAAAGGAATGATAGAATCATCAGCATCTTCTCACAGTGAAGCATTTTCGACAAATTTTGAGCTGCATAAAATTGAAAAATAAAACCGAAATATTCACAGTACACTTTTCCTAAGATTGCTATTTGTCAGCTTTCTGATCAGATTGTTTTCTTGGGACTCACTATTACTTTATCATAGCCATTTTTACGCCTGTCTTTATTCTGCCACTCTCATTGTTTTAGTAAAATAACATAGTTACATCATTAGCAAAATTTAAGGAAAAGTAGTAAATTTTTATTATTTCATTATATCTCAAACTCGATTTTTATTTAAAACGGGAATAAAAGTCATATTTAAACAAGGACTTTTTTGAACTTTAGTGTGAACAAAAAGGCTATTACATGATAATTTGCGGTTGCCCAAATAAAGCCCCGTTGGGTTGGGGTATACCGATTGCTACGCATTGAGCTTTTTATTAGCTCACGGTGATGGTAATTTTTGCTTTCTGATCTACTAATCATTTTTCTTTATGAAAGGCAAGCAAGAAATAAGCCTTAGAATCTGAGCTTTATCTAAGGGTTATAATATCCACTGAAACATAAATAGAAAATCATTGTACGCCAAATTTTTCTTAACCTTATTCAGCCTAGGGTCTTTAGGGGCTCCTCAGGCCCCTTCTTCCCATCCATTACTTTTGATAAGATGACGCTAGGTTGATGAAACTTGACATGTATAACAACTGTCATACGAGGAACAAAATGGTCTCATTAGTTTTTTGATGATCTCGTCAATATCAACGACGTCATCAATATTCCAAAAAATACTGATTTCGGCTCCACAAATTGAAATTGCTTAAATTTTCCATGAAGCTGGTAAAAACGTCATTCTGATTGGATTTTTTTATTTCAAGATTTTTACAAAATTTGTTACATTTGTGACCTTTAGGTCGAATAGGGTTAAAGATCTTATCTGATAGCATTATAATTATTATTTTGTATACTTTACGTATGTATTGGTTATTGTTCAGAATACACATAAACATTATGATAAAAATTTTGGAAACCTAAATAATTTCTTAAAGTTATTTTCATCTAATGCAATGAAAATTTGTGACTATAAAACACATTCTCGTCAGGAAAGGGAAAAATAGAATTAAAAAACAACAGTAAAAATAGAGTTAACATTCTTCACATTCTGGCATAACTTTTTATAAAAAATGAGAATTATAGATTTTTGGAGATTTTTAAAGATTTTTTTCGTAATAATTAAGATCGTAAAAAATGCAGGTTCTTATGAAAATGTGATATCTCTTCAACAAAAAGCTCATTTTTGTCACCTGCACTTCTTTTCGACATTTTCATTGGTAGTTTAATGTTGCCCTCTGCGGTTTCTTTTAAAACCAAAAATAATTTGCCAACTAAATTTAATAGCTGAAATAATTTTATAAATGAGCTTTTTTTTAATTTTATTCCCAGCAATTTTGAAATCGATTTTTTATTTTTTTTAATTAATTTTAATTTTTGAATACTTGCCAAAATCAAAATGAAAAATCAAGATTCCCAAGATTGCACTTTGTCAGTCAAGCAGGGGAGGAATGACAGAAACGAAGAAAAGAGACAAAAGAAACTGAAATATTGCTACGTTGCTAATTATAATACTGTCTGAGAACCAAAGTATAAATAATATAGCTGTTTAAATACGAAACTATATAAGAAACTTTAAACATTGGGTAACGTTACTATTCAAA
>JAUBWS010099243.1:0-10904 GCA_032270445.1 Darlingtonia californica | reverse complement strand
TGCAGTTGTTACAATGAAGCAAAGCCGATGATTTGCACAAGAGACCCCCGGATAGACTGACTTGTACATAGCTAAATTTATTCAGATAAAAACAACATTGAGAAGGGTTTGTTTTAAATTCCCGATTTTATTCCGGTAAACTAATTAATTATTTTATTGTTTTATTATAATTTTTTGTTTATTTATAACTTGTAAGTCACATCATATCTACAATTTCTAACCTACTGAAAATAACTAGATATATGATAAATAAATGAATTTTTTTTAACTCTTAGACTCCGAAAGATGTCATTTATATCGTCCTAATTTTACGAAAATTCCACTGTGATTTTTGGAGGCGCTCTTAATTGAATTAGAGTAAGTAAATAAGTAGGTCAGAGAGGCCTAATATCGGTATCAGCCGTACAACGAAGGGGTCTATCTCCTTTTCGATTGTGCTAGACCAGGGAGATATATTGCTGAGGCGGAGCGCCACATCTGCCATCAGCTCCCAGTGATTTACCGCATAGATCAGTTTACATTCTCTAATGCTACTCGTGCTTTGAGTAGACGAGGGTCGGGCTCGAACCAAAAACCTTTCTTTTGCGAGGTGAGCGCGCTACCGACTGAGCTATCCGACCCCTACAGTAGGAATCAGCCAAAATTACCAAGCTATTTTTTTCAAAAGCTCAAAAGAGTTTTCTTTTGATACCAAACTGAACTAGTTTATCTTAATCCACTGTCCAGAAAGTCAAGTTGAAAGTCTAAAATCGGTTCAACAATTTTGGAAAAAAAGCCAAAGAGTAAACTCAGTCTTCTAGATAGACTACCGTAGTCCGTACGAGACCCTCCTGAAAAAGGTTAAAGATGAATCTTCCCGCCCGCGTCTTCTAACGTCATTTTCCATATGAGAAAACGCAGTAGGTTAAATAGACCGACACTAGTTCAAAATCGAGTAAGTAGAAACTCAGAATGGTACGCATGCGCAGGAGCCACGAAGAAAGAGAAAAGTTGTGACTATCGGATCGGAGGGAAAGTTCCGAAGAGGGTTTTCCTTCCTTGTTAGTAATAACTATTTTTTAATCCCCGATGTAGAACGACATTCCTACTCAGCGATACCTGGACGCTGTAAGCAGGACTTAGAAATGGGTGAAATAAAACGTACAGCCCAAACTACAAGTTCAATGGTAACAACTTTATCTATATTTGACCAAATTGATTCTAATGCAAAGCCGTTTTTCTTCTATTCACGTACAGATCCGGGGAAAGCGCAAAAGACGAGATGAGGAAGGCGTGACTTAACCTGGATTGAGTTTGTAATTTGAAATTTCTGTAAAATGCTCTAGGTACCAGCCGTACAACGGCTTCAACCAAGTTGAATGGGATGAAATTGATGAAGAATAAAACATGAACTTTTTAGTAAAACAATTTTCCTCACATTTGAAATTGCAAAAGATGCAGGTTTTTAAGAATTTTCATTGTTTGAGTTGAAAGTTACTTCTCCATCAACTTCTTTAATTTCAATTCTTCGTTTTCTATACATAATAAAAAAATAATAAATCCAATGGCGTAACTAAGGGGGTGCGTTGGGTGCCATCGCACCGTCCCGTAGTTTAATGTACTCATTTTTATAGTAACAAGTGTGTTTTAGCCAATCAGAAGTGTTAAGAATTGTAAAAATTTCTTCACCTGTCGATCTCAACTATGGCGAGGCCATTTTACACGATACATCCCAATAAAATAAGTCCTTTTTAAATAAAAGACGTAGTGAGAGCGAGCCTGCCCAAGTTTTAGTTCAGTTACGCCACAGTAAGTGTAATGAATAAAGTAAAAATTGTTTGAATTAATCGAAGATTCATTATTCTTAGACAGACGAATAAATGATCTTAACAAAAACAGGACAAACAACTATGATTTTGGATATCTAAATAATTAAATTTGCGTGCCCTTATACAGCAAAGTTGACGTAAGTTTTCAAATGCACCAGTCAATATCAATCACAGTTCGGAATAACAAACACTTTTCTTTTGTGTATGAAGGATTAGCTTGTGTGCTTGTGTACTTTCACAGGAAAACTTTTTATTCCTCGCGACATTTTTTTATATACGTTAAATGCACAACGCGTGGTAAAATTACCACCCTCCCCCCCCTGCCCCCGCCCCGTCTTGGTTAACTTTTGGGAGGATTGGTTAAAATGGCTTTTACATTTAAGTTGTAGAAATTAAGAACTGTATGGTCAAATAAACTTCCTGCAATGAATGTACAGACTTTGCAGGCTATGTGAACGCAGACTATGATTGTCATTTCAGACGGCAAATCTTTTCAGAATATTTTTAATACGTTATCAGCTATGCGCTCCTAACGTTCTGTTCCTGTTCTGGGATTATATTTTGTTTAAATTTTTAGGGAACTATTGCGGCTTAGAGTTACATTAATTATTTTCAATATTCGATCTTCAAATTCACCGACTTTAAAAACACTTGTCATTGTCTGCGAAACTAAATTCCCCCAAATGTTGTCAATTTCTTGTCAAGATTTCTTTCCCCAAAATTTATTTTGCTGATGGCCCTGGAGTGCCGGCAACTTTTCGTTGTTTTGAAACGCTGATTTTTCCTATTAACTTTATGGACGCTGCTTTTTAACTTCTTAATGATTAAGAAATTAGAAACTCCGAAAATATATGGCAAAATCAAAAATAAACAATTAAAGTTAATATTTGAAAAAGAGCAAAAAAGTGTTCTATAGAAAGTATAAGATAGAAAATAGTATTAATTATCCAGATTTCAAGAGAAAGAAATTTTTTATTATTCTATTCTAAAACTTTTTTAAATCACATATTTTTATTTCAAAATGGTTTTCTTCACTGTCTCGACTGACAGACGAAGCAAATCTTATAAAATTATTAGTTTTTTTGAAGTAATTGTAACTCTGAAGAACTTCGTTAGATATTTTAATTGTTTGAATCAACTGAATCATATGTAAGAAAAAACAACAATTTTATTAAAATTGGCACATAATGTTTATTTTAAAAACACTTTATATTTTTGAAATAAACATTATGTGTCAATTTTAATAGTATAAACAACAAAATAGCTTTTCCTACATTTATTAAAAAAAAACAACAAGTTTTTGGTTTTTTGTTTGAATCACATGTTCAGAGAACTGGCGACGTGAGCAAAGGTAAACAGAAAACACTGAAAACCTATCAACATACTTGATTAAATATTTAAGCACAAATAATACTTTCAATCTCTAAGAGTCAGTAATTAAAAGGATTTTAGACAATTGCTAAAAAAGTTTTACGGATTGAAACCAATAGTCTGAACATATAAGAAGATAGTAAGGAGAAAACTACGAACAAATTGCTGTAACGAGCGTTGGTTTTGGTTCCTGTATTGCTGAAAGCTTCTAATGACTACCATCCAGTTGATCTTTAGTGTTGCAGCCTGTCTACTACACACCATTGGATTCTGGGCTCTATGGAACGTAAAACAGAGCAATCCTTACCTGGTAACACAGCGAATGTATCTCCTCAACTTGAGCGTAGCGGAGAATTTTCATTCGCTTTTCTTAGGTGGTTACTATCTCTTGGAGTTGCTTGGTAAACATGATTGGGCGAAGTTTTCGTTTATCTGCGCGGGCGGAGGCGCATTTTTATGGTACTTATCAGTGATGATCATGTTGACCGTTGACCGATTCTTGACCGTGTACCTCAATGTCAGATACCTGTCAGTTTGGAATGTAAAGAAAACGAAAATCATTTTGGTGCTCTGTTTTGTCATTCCTTTCATTATCAACATCTTCTTTCTGATGTACATCAAAACTTTTGAAGAATCGCTAGAGATCTTTGCTGTGTATCTTTGGTTCCCTGTCGACAACGGGTTTGTCGTCCTAGCATGTATCTGCTACTCCTATATATTCAAAGCGGTTGTCTATACACAATCTCGTAAGGTTCAAAGCCGAAGTCGGTCACATACTTTAAACACAGAATTAAGTACCACTGTAACATCATCAAACAACCCGCGTTCATCAATGCCGGACAAAAAACGAAACCGAATATCAGTCAGATCACCGAGAAAAACTCTAATGATACCGTTCCTTCTTATTACAACATTTGTTCTTTTCATTGCATTCCCGGACAATACCTACTTTTGGTTTTTTGTATTGGACCGGACAACACCGAAAGCTCTGGATACCCTGTTTTTTATATTCTATCCGGTCGGCATTATGTCTGATGCAATTATATACGTTTTGGGAGCAAGAGATGTCCGGCGTTTTCTGTTCAAAAAGTTACGCTGTAAAAGATATAATTAGCTTATGAGCAAGCCTTCGATGTTCTTTTCAACAATGGCGCTCGATGGATTGCTCAAAAGTGGCTTTCTAGACAATGATTTTTTACATGAAAAAATGAGAAAAGGATGTACGGTACTTACAAAAAGTTGCACTGTTAAGAATCTAGGTGATGTGAAAGGAAACCGCTGACGTTTTAACCTTATTATACCCTGGTTATTGAAGTTGCTGTAGCCCCGGGGGTTATAACTCCAGATTGGCTTATGCTAGAAACTTGAAATTTGGTATGAAGGTAGGTCAATAAAGCGATTCAAAAATCATGCTGAGTAAACAATGGTTGCTATGGTGACCTGATGAAGTCGTAACATTGAAAAATAAGTACCTTACTTTACAGAGCTATATCTCTTGAACGAATTAAGATTTTTCAATTCTATTTCGATTTTCTTAAGAATTCAAAAGAAAAAATTTTCGTACATATTCCATCAGATTTTTATAAAAGTCAAGTTCCGATGCACTACGGGGCGCTAAAACCACCACAAATTGGCCCACGGCTATTTTAAAATTATGATTCCATCATAATTTTTTTGCATTCAGCCTGATTTTTAATTTTTGAAAGTTTCAAGTGCATAATGCAAAGTTATTAGTAGTTGAATTTCTGACCATTTTGTATTTGAAAAGGTTGTAAATTGTTAAATGTAAAATTTAGAGGTTGTAACCCCTTTGGGTTACATAATTTAGGATAATTAATGGCGTAATGGAGATAATTGCTTCAAATTTCAGAAAATGCGTCTAATACATTTTTGTTATTTGTTTCAACCTAATAGCATTAGTATTTTTTTAGTTATAATAAAAAAAATTTACCGCATTCCTATGTAGTTCCTTCCGCTCCCCACCCCGGGTAAAATACGTATACTAAACACAGACTTTTCATGAATTTCTCCAAAGTTTGGTTCTCACGGCTTTTTACGGCGCGACATACAGGATTGCGCATGCGTCAGAATAACGGATTTGTTTACTAAACATCTATGATATTGTAATAGTAATACTCCGTAGGGAAAACACCGGAAAAGTAGTATTCTGCAAAGTATACAATACAGAACTTTATGCTGAAGTTTTCATTAAAGTTTGTTATGGCCTTTGAAAGTATTGACACTTTAACTTTGAAATAAAAAAAATGCCAAACCAGTTAATCACCATGACTACAATTTTTTTCTAATTAAGCAAACAATCGACATTTATATCGTTCATACGTAATTTTCAGAGTAGAATAAGGATAGCTTAGTAGTTTTCACTAATTTTATTGACCATCAATAATTAATGAGATTACAAATTTTGGCGCCAAAAATTAGCATTTTCTCGAAAGATTGATGACGTCATTTTGTTCCTTACATGACGTATAACATACGTGTCAAGTTTCATATCACGATAGCGTCACATTACCAAAAATTATGGAGGGCCCGCCCTGAATAGGGTTAAGAAAAAAGAACATTTTTGGCCATTTGAACATATTTAGCAGATATCCCACTCAATATATATATTTTTTGGTGTAATTATTTTTGCTGAAGACTCGACGGCATTAAGGTGATGGTCAGTAAAATGTGCCATTTTTCCCGTGTGTTGTTGTTGGACAACGATAGGGTCCTAAAATCACAAATAAAATGGTTCTTTCTTGCCTTTTTAGTTTTATTTGAGATCCGAAATGATTAAGAAGTCCAAATTTGCAAAAAAAACAAATATTTTCATGGCATATAACCTTGAAGGGGCGTCCGAATATTACCGTAATTAGAGTCTTCTAAACGGTTTTGCTTCTTAAGGTTGTCAAAAATGGTGAATGTTTTGTTATCTCTGATTGACTTTGACCATCAGCATTCAGAAAAGACCCCGATAGGGTGTTGTATTTTCAACTGTTCAAGAGTTATGAATGATTTCGTCGTTTTTTCGACGCTCTGCCGAAAAAAAGCGTCCATTTTGAGATACCGTTTCGGGGCATACTTCGATCCGCATTTTATTCCTCTATTCGATTAAAAAGGAATTGGCTCAAGTTAGCTCAACCTTAACAAGCAAGATGGTTTATTTTAGGTATACCCAATATTTCAAGGGAATTTGGTGAAATATGGTGAGATATCATCAGCAAATGCCAATGAGTTGACTTCTGTTTCACTAATCTTTGCTCCAATCCAGAGTGGTAGAGAGTCAAATAGCTCATCTAAGACAAGGTTGAACAGGATAGGAGATAGCGGTTCACCTTGCTTGACACCGCGAAGGAGACGAATACCAAAGATGGTAGTAGGACCACAAGATATATCTGTGGTGGCACCAGTATAAGAATCCATTATTTAGTCGATCGTGTTCTTGTTGACTTGAATTGAAGCTGTGGTGTGATACCGAGTCGAATGCCTTGCTGAGATCGATAACAATGGGAGAAAGAGTTTTCTTCTTCATCTTGGCACGATAAATAATTGTATTGAGTAGCATCGTGTTCTAAGCTATACCATCAGTTGGCCAGAATGCCTTCTGTCTCGGATTGAAATGGAGACATTGAGTGAGACGTTTGGCGAGTATTCGGTGGAACAGGCGAGTTATCGTACTGCTGATGGTTATTGGGCGCCAGTTCAAGACATCGTCAAGAGCATCAGTTTTCTTCGGAATCAAGGTTGTACGGTACTTCTTCCAGACATGTGGAAGCTTTCCTGACCAAAGACAGTAGTTGAATAGTGAGCACAAGATGTCTCGGTCTGTATCCTTTAAGTCGGAGGCTTTGAAGTTGTCCGGTCCAGCGGCTTTGTTGGGTATCATTTTCATTTGAGACTTCACTTCAACAGCGGTGATCGGGAAGAACACTTCATCACACTTGGTCCTTGCACATGTAGAGAGACCATCATCATCAGGACTAACAGACTCGTAGATCGATTGATAAGTGTCGCGTATACTCTGTTCAGAAGGATAAGTGTTGTTATCCTCGACTCCATTCAAGTTATTACTAGCTAGTTCCTTTTTATTCGATCTGAAGAGTTTCAAATATCTGATGTAACGCAAGAGACGAATCCGTCTGTGGTAGGAGAGTCTGTCATCGCCGTGTGAATGGTTTGTTCGTCTTGGGACTCTTATTTTCCTTGTGAAGTTCGTCAAGATGAATTGGTCCAACTCATTATCGTATCAATGCCGCTGGTCGCTCTGGACAGGAGGTCGTGTATATCAGGAAACCTATCTGATGTCGTAAGCATAGATGTTACGAAGGCATTTCTAGCTTTGTCGTCCACTAGATCTTCATCACCATTTCCGCTATCTTTGCTATCGCTACTATCACCGTCGCCATCACCACCACCAGCGCCTCCGTTAACGACAGCTCCTTCATCAGGTTCAGTCGAGGTATTTTTCGTGTTCTCAGTCGAAGTATTACTCGTGTTCTCAGTCTCAGCTTCTTCAAGAAGCAACTTGTGTAATAACATCATGTTAAGGTACGCTGGGTTATTATTCCTCTGCTCCTTTATGGACTCGCTTGATTGGTGAGGGAAAAATTGTTTCAGGTAGAGATTCATGAATCTGGTACCAGCGACTTTGGGAGCAACAAGAATCTCAAGCTCCTCAAGGCTCCAGCGAGTCTTGACTGTTTCTGTAACTTTGGACACATCATGCTCGGTAGGATGTTTCTTATGCATGTGCTGTCCCAACCCGATCTTGGCATCAAATGACATATCACAGTGCCGACACTGAAATTCTTTCCGGATCACTGGCGTAGCGAATACACCGTCGCAAGTTCTATAGTGAACTGCAATCTGCCGAATCGAGGATCGAAGGTCATCGCATTTCGAGCACTTGTATGATACTTCACTCAAATCATACGATTCCTTAACGTGGTTCAACCAAGGCACATGTTCACTAAACGGCAACTGGCGACAGGTATTTCTGACTGCATGCTTGGCATATACATATACCGGTCTTGGGCAATTATTCCGTGACCTGTCGGATTGTCCATTTTAAAGAGAGTCATAGTTACTCCCGCCGCTTACCCGCGCTTGGATGAATTTCTTCAAATTGACATTCAGAGCACTGGGCAGAAATCACATTACATCAACATCCGCGAAGACCAGCGCAATTCTTTGTTTTAATTAAACAGTCGGATTCCCCTTGTCCGTACCAGTTCTAAGTTGATTGTTAATTGCCTGTTAGTTTTTTCGGCAGATAATTAACAATCACCAAAAACACCAAAAACTAAGCTTCTTAGAAGCCCCCTCTTCTCCATTAAATGTAGATGTAACAACAATAGTTGACAGTATGTTTTTCCTACACTTTTTCACGAATGTACCAACAACTTTTGGTGGATTTGCTATGTATGTTATGAGACAAGTTTACCGACAAAAAGGAGATCAAGTTCATCTCATTTGATAAAGTCATCTCGCCCTCCATTAAAGACTGTAAGAGAAACAAAAGATCCACAACAAGAAGCACTTTTACCAGATAACTGGTCCTGAGCAGATAAGACCCTCAAACTGGGTGCAAGCTTTGAGACAAGATCAGTTCAAATTTTAGCATTTATGAGCTTTTTCACATCATATTTAAGTAACCAAATATTTTCTAGGATTCTGTTTATCGATTGCGAAGATATATGCTATTCATTCCAAGTTGAACATGGACATATAGTGAAAAAAAATAGAAGATGAATATTTCTTTAATCAAGAATACAAGAATGATATTTCATCTCTCAAACATTTCATCCGAACAGTCGACACCGATGTATTGGTCATAATTCTTGGGTGTATGCACCTCCTTGGTACCAATAAAAGCGTTTGGATGGAAGTTGGAAAGTTCACAAACAACACGTTTGGAAATGTTTCTTGTGAAATACAGACTAAAGAATTCACAAGATTTCTTGATAAACCATCTCAATAAGATGAATTCTACTTCATTACCACCTTACAAAAAAGGTTTTAATTGAAAAGATTAAAAAGACTGGGTACATATCATCAATATGGAAAAACGCTGTGGCTTCTTTGTTTGAACCAAACAGTCCACTCGATTCTGGTTCAGTTGCCCAAGAAGGTAACTACAGTCTACACTGGTTCGAAGGAGATGTTGCACCGAGTGTTATTGATGTGGTAAATGATAAAACTGCGGATGTAGGTAAGTGTTTGCTATTGACCATATCAAATTCGATTAATTTGATCTTACCTAGCCTGAATCTTATTTTTTAAGCATCCCATTATCATAGAGAAAATGTCCTTTTAGATACAGATGATGAATATTCCAACAGTGACGACGATGATGTTAGCGTGGATGACAATGGATATGCGTATGATGGGTTGAGTGGCAGCAGTGACGAAGAATGTAAGAATATATAAGTGGTTTTTGAAAAACCAAATGATTTTTTCTTTGAATATGAACATTGAAATATATTTTTATATCTTTCAATTTACTAGGAGCGATTATCGATGCATCTTAGATGCGATTTAGAAGATATTGTCATCAATCCGACAATCCAAGTAGTTTATAATGAAGTGCTAATATGCCATTATTGTATTATTTTCTTATTTAGTTTTATCTTCAGACATAAACTAGCTAAATGAGGTTTTTAATATAAATGTTGGTGATTTTTTGAGCCGACATAACCAAGGGTAAAAAGGGGTTTGACCAGAGTATTAAGACCAAAATTTTATGTTAGATTAGTAATTTTTATACTCACCAAACCCTAAGGTATTTATATAAAAAATTTCAGCCATGATGCTTTTAATCTAAATGTTGGTCTTCTTTTGAGCTGACTTAAAAATGGGCCTGACCAGTACTTAAGACCGGAATTTTATGTTAGATTAGTAATTTTTATACTCGCCAAACCCTAAGGTATTTATATGAAAAGTTTCAGCCATGAGGCTTTTAATCTAAATTTTAGTCCTTTTTTAAGCTGACATAAAAAGGGGTCTAATTAGTTCTTAAGACCGGAATTTAATGCTAGATTTGTATTATACTTACCATTACCATATTTGTATTATACTTACCAACCCTAAGGTACTTGCATGAAAAGTTTCAGCCATGAGACTTATGACCTAAATTTTTGCCTACTGGTCTCGAGTACTTAGGACCAGAATTTTTTGTTAGATTTGTACTTTTGTAACTTCATTATAGTAGTCAAACATACGTACAAAGTTTGAACCATCAGGCTTATGACCAAAATATTATCCTTATTTTGACACCTTAAATTGGTCTATTTGGACCAAAAGAACCGTTAAGTATCAATCTGACAATTTCTTCCATTACTCGATATAAAAGAAGATTTGAGAACAATGACAAGTTTGAGGAAAATTACCTAACCTATATGTTAACCCGGGGGGGGGGGGGGGGCTCTTTGAGCTACATGCTTGAAATTTTGGGAGTTTTCCTGAAATTTACGTTGACATCAAAAAATGGAAAACCAGTTCATCACCATCACTGCTTCCTTCGGTATGATGACATTGTTGACAGTAGGTATCATCAAAAAATGACAATTTTTTTCTAATTATGGAAATAATCGATATTGATATCGTTCAAACCTATTTTTAGAGTAGAATAAGAATACCTTTGTAGTTCTTAATAATTTTTATTACTTGCATCAATAATTAATGAGATTACAAATTTTGGCGCCAAAATTAGCATTTTTCGAAAAA
>JAUBWS010099232.1:0-10905 GCA_032270445.1 Darlingtonia californica | reverse complement strand
CCCCCCCCCCCCCCCCCCCCCCCCCCCCCCCCCCCCCCCCCCCCCCCCCCCCCCCCCCCCCCCCCCCCGCCCCCGAAAAAATGATCGATAACTTTTGATCGTAAAAATATTTTTGAGTTCTGATTTAAGATTCTGAAAGCTTATACAATGGGATTTTACATATTTTCTGGTTTTTAGCAAAAGTTCTCAATTTTTGCTCAAAATTGCCCTCGAAACTGTAAAAATCCTAAAAAATTGATGACTTCGTAACCATAACGTCATCAATATGGTTACCATTTTGATGACTTTATTTAAACAATTTGGCCTTGTCTTGGGGAGTTACTAAATAAAAAAACTATCTAAGATTCTTTTTGTATACTTTTCGAAGCTTATGATTGTTTACATTAAACACAAGTGATTGTAAAGAGATATTTACTCGGATAGAAAATACTGATTTGTTGCATGAGAAAAGTTTGGTGACTTTTGGTGACTTTTGGTGATATTGGATAGCTTGATGTCAGTAGCCGAGGGTTTTTATTTTACTTTTCTATTCGTTTTTTCGGTATTTCTTCATTGACAGGACCGCCATTTGAGCTTTTTTTTTAATTGCTTTGTCTCAAAATGCTACTTTTTAACCTCCTGTCAAAGATAACTCTTGAGAGAATAGTCAAACGTGGTTCAAATTTTGTATTGATGGCCGACAATGTTTTTGATATGCTTGAATCTGATTTCTCGTGTTATATCAAATTAAGCCTTTAAAGTCGTGTCTAAAGTTAAAAAAAGTAGAATTTTTTTGGTACAGCACATTTAACTTTGCATTTAGGTAAAAAGAGGTGTGGCCAAATCTATGCAGAAAAAAGTGGTACATTTTTAAAGAATTCTTGCACTTCTGAGCTCATTCAATTTTGCACGAAAAGGCGAATAAAATTGATCTGAAAATTTTCAACTTTTCCAGACTGGATCAATGCGTTTTGATGAAATATTTTTAAATTTTAAATATTCACTTAATCTTTGAAGAAGAAATAGCTTTTTTATCGGGAATCCACCTTAACTAAAAAAAACTTAATTTTGACCTTTTTATTTTACTTCTTCCATTTTAAAGAATTTAGTTCATTTTCAACACGATGTAGAGCCACCTCGAAATTATCTTTTCAACGAGGGGTTGTTTAGTACAACTCGATGAGTAGATCGGCAGGAATAAATCAAAATGTCGTAAGTCAACATTGTTTTGAAATAAACTTTAAATCAGTTTGATGTGCCAAATAAAACCAAGGTCGGAAATAGTGAATTCTATGAATAATTTCAGGAGGTGAATAAAAAAACTTGTATATTTTCATATTAAAAAGTTTTCTGATAGTATAAAGAAAGATTATATCTTCAAAATTTTATAGTTTTCTTTGCCCCTCGGGTCCAACCATGTTGGGCACTCGCGTAATAAACCTGACAGCTTCTCCAATATGGCTCCTTCACTTTCAAAACTGTACCGTGGGCCCTGCTTGTGGTAGTTTACAAAGTACTCATTTATTTTACATTTTCACTAAATTTTTTAAAATTTATTAGAATATGGTTTTACACAACATATAAATTATAAGTCAGCCTATATTATCCACTTTTTGAGCGTATAAAAGATAGGAAAAATTAAGATACAATATTATATGTGACGTTCCATGGGAAAAGATGGCATGGTCATTTTGAACGCCATCATACTCCACCTACTTGCAAAATCATGAAAAAACCTTCTGTGGAGGCGTTTTTTCATGATTTTGAGAGGCAAACAAGTGAATTATGGATAGCTTTATGCCCCCTTTTCCCGTAGACCGTCACAAATAAGCATTATATTACTATATAAGCAAATATCATGAAAATAAAAAAACAACAAAGACTCCTCAGGTTGGTTGCAGCATTCCTTCAGTTCAAAGAAAGAGCATCATTGAGGAGATGTTAAAAAAAGCAAAAGTCTTAATTATCGTTTAACAACTCCTCCAATTCTTCATCTTCGAGTTCTCGTTTGTCATCTTCTTCTATGAGATCTTTCATTAATTTAGAATCCAGACTGTCAATTTCGTCGTCGAACAATTGTTCCGTTTCATCCGCAGCAGGGTCTTGCTTTGATGCGCAAGAAGCTGGTACGCGGAAATATGAAGAGTGCGGACGATGCTCGTAAAAATATCTGAATTGGATTCTCAAAAGGTTTGATGCACGACTGTGCTGTGAACCCGTTTCATTGCGAACGTAATATTTTGGTGCAAACTGTGTGTGGTGTAGTCGGCTGAATGTCCATTTTTGAATTAACGAGCGATCGCCTACATGGAGAGGTCCATCGCGGTATTCATAGTTGTTTGTTGACTCCTTATAGGAAAGTAACCGGAGATCATGAAACAGATCTTTGAATTTATAAATTGGTTTTCTATGGCAATGAGACGTCCCGTCTTTGAGTTGAAACAGCGTGTACTATAAATTGAATAGTTAAATATAGTTAATGTAATTACATTGTCCACGTCATTGCCTAAAACCATAGATACGCCCGGTAATGACTACTTAATGGAAATTAATTACATTTTAATTGCCACTTAGAAGGTAGCAAAGTACGACCCACAATATTGTTTTAGTATCCAAAACAAAAAAACATAAATTTTCATTTCCGATAGGGATAAAGAAATTTTTTAAGAAAGAGGAATTGAAATATTGAAAATTCTTGTGAATTTCTCAGTATTACTCAGTAAACCAGCTTTGCCTTTTTAATTTTCATAAGAGTCACTTTCTCTATGTTAAGATTTTTAACAAAGTCTTTCATGTTGATGGAATATTAATCCGTTTTTATCAAGTTATACATTTTTTAGGTTTCAAAGTTTGTATTTAAGAAAGCCGAAAAGTGGTTCTCAGAAGAAATTGGCATCTGTCATCGATCACTCTGCGTTACGATATTTTCAGACCTTATCAGTCGATAAAACCTTTCTCAACTGCGTCATTTTTGCAGGAGAGATTGGATATTTAGCTGAAAGTTTTTAAACCCAGCAACTCATCAAATAAGAACTCCTTGGACCAAAACTCTACCATGTCTCTCATGGATTATAACTCCCGAACCCTTGGAAATCGACATGTGCATTTATATATCTTTTATGTACAACAAGTTTGTCAACAAGTTTAATTTAATTTCCAGGGATCCAGGAATCAAAAGAGATTAATTATCCAGGAATACCTGGAACATACCTGAGTGTAGTAACTTTTGGATTTTATCGTTAGTTTGGTAATGGTTTTTACACGATCGCCATCTTTGAAGTAGACCATTCTCTTCAGTATTTTCTCATTGTTTTTTTCCGACAGATCTTGCAATGCTATACCATGAAACGTTTCAGATTTTGAACCATGTGGACTATTCGTTTTGACATCACCTTGATAACTAACGATGAAATTTGTGGGTACCTTCGGAATTGACGGTCTTTTGATGCAGGTGTTTTTCCCATTTCCAGCACATTTCTTGTTTAAACCACACGAGCACATTTCTTCAGGGTCACAAGCACGGAATCGACCATATGAATTGGTCCCATCACATTCATAGTATCCAGTCAGATAATCACCACACATTGATGCTCCTTTTCCAATTACGTCACACCTCCTCGGTTCTGAATATGAATATACAGATGCAATGGTAAGACTTATGAACACCAAAAAACAACCTGCACCCATGATGGCGTTTCTTTGTTTTGATTTGAGAGACTTGTTTTTACTTTAAGTTAATGATTTTGTATGTGCATTTTCTGACAGAGTTCTGTCTATTAAATAGCTACCTAATAACTATTAATTTGGGAAGTAGCATTTGACACTGCTATTATCCAAGCTTCCTGAATGAGTCTTTTGGGATTAATTTATGAAAGAACATGGTTGTTAATTTTTGAGCAATCACAAACAGTAACAAGCGAAATTTCTGTGCTGCCGGTTTAAGATTGTCATTGAAACTAATTTATGTAATTAATGGTAATTTCGCATACTAATGTCTGTCATTAACTTTTCTTTATTACGTCTAATGATAAAGAAAACGGAATAAAAAGTAAACAGGGACAATATATTTCTACTTTCTTTTGCGTGTTTTTATGTGTATTTCTTTTATGCAGTATTACTCGTTGTTACGTGTTTTCTTTTTTTCAAATTTTCGCTGACTAATTTTTGACATGTTGATGGATTTCCTGATTTCCAAAGAATTTGTGTAAAAACGTTTTCACGTCAGTCTGAATTCTTGAACAAATGATAATGAGAATGCGTTTGTTTTGACTCATTCAAAAGTCTTTGTTTGCAGTGTCATTTTCGTTAAGTTTTTCCAAAATAATTTTTAACACACATCCACTGCGTTCAATTTAAGAGTTCAACTTTTAAAATGGATTATGTTACATCATGGAATTCATTGCGCAAAAATTCAAATACGGCAAGTTTCATTGTTCTGCAAGTTTATAGCAAATAATGAAATTTTCCATGTTTACCGCTAATTTAATAAAACCACCTTCTAGACCATTCTTTTTAACTTTTGATCGATACATTGTCACGACCTTAAGCGGAAGCTTATGGGTAAGATTGCGGAAGCCTCTACGGTAGGCTGGTGCATCCTAGATTATCAGATGTACAAAGGAATGGGTACCTTATACCATTTCAGACAGTGGGGAGAAGGAGAGACAAATCATAGAGCTTTTTTGAAATGTATGAAATGGCGTGTCTTGCTGTAGTAGAATATTTAGGTCAGCAAATGAACTATGTTCATAGATTGCTAAAATTTCAAAAAAAATCACAAATAATTGTGTTACTCAAAACTACGAAATATTCATTATTCTATTTTTTTCTATCAATTAAATTTTTTAATATGGACTTCTATATGGCGATATATTTTGGGCTCTACTTCATGTATTAGCAGTGATAACTTATGGATTAGTGTATGTGTTCTGTGGATCTACTAATATTTGTTAACCTTTTTTTGATTGATCCTAAGATTCTGACAACAATATAACCTGATTCTTCTCTTCTATACTCTAGAATACTGAATGATCGTTATGGAGCTAATGTGGTGACTTTTTTGTAAGACGGAGTAAATTTAGCAAGGTTCTTATTACCTCCATAATACGACTATACTTACTACGTAAGGCGTTTTGCGTCATTTGTAACATAACGCCATTTATCATAATTTGCGCATGGGTCATCGAACTCGAAACATTCACCATGGATACATAGAAATCAGAGTCGCAGAGTGTTTTCAAATTTGTTTTGCTATACGAAATTTAGTAAACTTACAGCATCCCTAACACGTGCCGTTATATTCAACAAACGCAACCATAAGATATTTCAAAGCACGCAGCATCCAGTAATTAGTAAAATTTATATTGAAATGAGATCGTATTCTTTGTTGTGCATATACAGTGCAATTAATTTTTCACAGCCAAGTTGGTTTAATAACTTAAAAAATCGAATTACAAAACAAAATTAGCGGATTAGATGGGGATTAGACATTCCACTGGTTCATAGAATCAAGACTTAAAGAAAGTTTAAGATTGACAAAAACTGGTAAAAATACTTTTTGAGTTCTTTAACACTTGTTTGACTTCAAAGTTACGCAGGAAGCCCTGTAAGTCCTCTGTTGAATAGGAGTTTAATGATTTGCAATAGAACTTAGTAAAACGTGAACTAAAAAGCTTACTTTTACAAACCTTCCTCTCACTTTTCTACTTCACTCACCGAGCGCGTAGTGCGAGCATCAGGAACAGCGCAAAAAAATTATTTTCTAAAAAATGGATACTTGACTACGATTGGCCAAAAATGGCGTTAGTTTTATAACATTTTGATAAAATGATAGTTTCAGAGTAATTAACAGAACAATTAAGTGCTAGCTGGTTCGCTAATATCTTGACAGCAAAATTATGTTTACCCAAACTATTTAACGTGTATACTTTTGCATACTTTCCTAATCAAAGATCTTTATTATTGTGAGTTCTATGGGTTAAAAAGGCAAGTAATGAAAATTTCAAATTTCAAAGCTTGTAGAAGTTGCGGACTAGAACCACGAAAAGGTAGTAAAGTTCAGATTTCAAAAACAAATACAGTAACGTGACCGGACTACAGGGTATCCGGAAATAAACGGAACGCTCTTAGTTAAAAATAAACATTATCTTTTTGTTAATTCATAAAATCAAGTGTTTTTTACTCCTTAGGAGATCCCTGACGATTTGAAACTCTTTTCTACAAAAGTTTTTATTGATTTTTATTGTATTTCAAAGGTCTTTTTGCTTGTCCATTTGAGAAATGTTTGTCGTAAGTTTTGTCGTTCCATTTTTTCTGGTTCCCATGTATAGAATATCGCAATGTTATAATTAATTATTTGTTGTCATGACATCTAGTTGAATGCGAGGTTTTATTCAATATTTATTATTAATATGTATATTAAAATTTATGTCCAAATCGAAAAAGAAATTATGTGTAAGACACAATGGAAAGAATTATTGATGATAATGTTTGTACAACCAAGGCAACTATTACAGTTGTCCATTGAAGTTGAGATTTTCAATGAAATTAAGTTTATTTTTATATCATCTACTAAACATTCCTTTTTATAAGGGCAACAAGATAATTTTTGCTCAACTTCGATGTTCTTATTTTTTCACTTAATATGAGCCACAATTGTTCTTATCGATATTTCTTACTATAAAGTTTAGACAACGTTTAAGTCCAAACATTCTTTCGTTCAGTTATTGTTCTTTATGCCGGTTTTGCAGAAAAAACGACAAAACTCTCTAGATCGGCTAACTCTTGTTTGCTTAACTATCTACATAAAAAATAACTAAAATCTGTAAGATTAGCGTAAGTTCCGTAAGAACGCTTGAAAAATAAATATCCTGTTCTTATAGCTATCGTCCATCTGAAGCTATTATGATTCTAACATTCATTTATCTTTCCTGCCGGTCTGAAGTACGAAAACCCCTATAGGAAGACTCATTATTTTAGCCAGTGGGTTGACAGGCATGACCTTTATTTACATGTCCTACTAAACAAGGGTCGGGAATGAGTTAAGTTGTTTCATGACAACAAGGCGGGTAACAGAAGAACCTGGGGCTCTCAGGAGTATTTTTAAAACACATGCACACATGCCGTTTTCTTTTTCAGCTTTTTTGTTCTCAAGTATATACAAATTATCATTACTTGTGTAATCTAATTATAACCCTGAAATATTACTATAAACTATGTTATTTTCGGACTAAAATGTTGAATGGATTGCTCATCCAACAATCTTTCCATAAATGAATGGTTGAAATATTGTGAAAGAAAAAAACAGGAATGTATCTGGTTAGAATGGTTGTGTTAGAAAAAAGTTAAAAAATAAATTTTTTCAAAATATTTTTACCCAACGCAGATATTTCTTTTTTATGCTTCATTGTTGTTCTCTTCTCAAAAAGTTTGAGTCTTTTACTTGGCAACAAATAAATAATGTGTAAATAAATAGTATTCAAACATGTACATATCAATGCATATAAATAAACAATGGTTTATTTTCAAACAGAAAACTTTGTCGGTAGTAACGTATCAACAAATTGAGTCGGTTAGTCTAAACATTTGCTTCTTTGACAGGGAGCTCCACCTAGAAGTTGAAATTTAAAGTAATTTCCATAAAGAAAGTTTATCCGCTCATTTAAAGAGGTAAGTTACACCAATTAGGTAGCAGAATATTTTTAGAAATCTTATTTTGAGTACCAAGATACACTTGAGTTTAAAATTGAAAGCTGGAATCCAACGCACCACGCCTTTCGCGAACTTACCCCCAGTATCACTGAAACTTTCCTTTTAGCTTTGATTTTAGACATTGTCTCTAAAGGTCGTTAACGTCCACCCTGGAATCCAAAGAGCTAGCATAAAAAGTAGAATAAGTTTAACCCATGTTATAACCAAGCGTTTTTGGACTTAATTTGTTTCATGACGGGGGTCGCTCATTGGTTCATGAGTCGCGGAGCTCCTAGGTGTTTACTCATGGGTCCAGGACCGTAAAAAGCATGGGAAACTAGCCCAATATGGGTTTAACGTGACAATTTCATTTGTTACTCTCCTTCTCTGTCTTGATTTTTCCAAAAATTGACTTTAAAATGTCTTTAGTAAATATAATAACATATTCTTGATTATTATTCGAATGTAAAAGCAATTTTAATCTTATTTCTTCTACGCATTGAATTTCGTCATTTTATAGTCACGGAAACACACAATTTGGTATCATTTAAGGTTTAATTTCAAAACATCCGTACTACATTCACCATGAAAGTTGTCATTATTGTTGCACTTGTGGTTTCTGTGGTTGGGTTTATCCTTATGGCTGCAGCGTCCGGTGGCAAATATTGGGTTAAGAGCACCGACGATAGCTTCCACATGGGTCTCTGGCAAACTTGCAAAAGGGTTTGGTCTAATTCATATGCATGCAAAAATATCGATTCTGACAATGATCCTGATGAAAAATTATCATCCATCCAGGCATCAAGAGCCTTTGTCATCTTGGCCATTTTGGTGATAGTTGGTGGGGTGGTTCTCTCCATCCTAGCCCTTCTTGGCAAAATGAAGGAGCTGTTCGCAGCCATTCTCTTCTTTGTCAGTGCTGTATGTCAACTCATTGGAATGGCGATTTACGCAGGGGAGATTTGTGGTACGAAAACAAGGAATAAACTTGATTATGGATGGTCTTTCGGAGTTGGTTGGGCTGGCATGGTGTTTCCATTGGTCAGTGGTGTTGCTATGATTGTTGCATGGAAAAAAAAATAACCAATCTTAATTCTGTATTTTTTATTTTTTTCAAAGTTTCAGCATTTTCAATTATTATACGGTATCAATGACATTCTTGAATGGTGTTTCTGGTATTTCTTAAAAATCTGCAGTAGGAACGGAATGCAGAATGGAACTTTGCCGAGAATATATTTACCATGTCCCATCTCAATCTTTAGCAACTGACTATTAAAAAAAACTTTTTGAAACATTAGATAATTGCAATAGAACATTTGGAGGTTCTTTGTCAAGACAGAATTAGTCTCAAAATAAGGCGTTCTATAGACATGCTAAATAATAATCTAGTGAAAGGTGACATTCCGTAAAATTCTACTGAAAATGGTTTCGTATATTACCATTTATGGACTGACTTTTTCCATATATGAGAGAAAATAGTCCGTATACGGTACTATACGGGACTCATATTTATATGTTTTCCAGGCTGTGTGTAAGGAAGATAAAACACGTTTAAAATTTAGGAAACGGAAATCAATTCAAATTTTACCATTATATAGTTATCTAAATGCATTCTTCATAACATTTGAATGATAATATATTTTTATCGCATGCAATTATGAAATTCAAAGAAAAACTAGATGTAAAATAATTCATTGTCGCAATTCATTACTTGTGCATAAATATGTAGTATTAACAAGTATTTGTCAACGTTTCATTTAAGCTTTTTTCTAGAAGAAATTATAAAATGTCCTTTGATACTTTTATTATTTTAGGGCAAATAATATATAAAGACTAAGATTCGAACGATATGTGTTTATTTTGTGTGTGTAGACCAATTAACTTTTCTGTAGTTAAGCCTGTAAAAACGAGTCATCTAGAAATATTTGTCTCGATTATTCAAAACGATTTAAGAAATTTTACTATGGAAAACTTATCGAATGCAAGATAAATTATATGTTACCACATTTTTCTTTTTGTTGTCTATACAAAGATGAAATCGTAAATTTTTGATCAGTGTGAATTAATCAAAGTTTCAAATATAGATTATGAATTATTACGACAGAATTAAAAAACAGCTATGAAACAAAATTCTTATAGATCTATTTCAACAGTCAGTTAATATTGATGTTGTTTCAAAATAACTCATTAATATTTCTTCTAAGAATTACACCATTTTCTTTCGTTTCCAACATACAAAAGTAAGCAATGGTCGAAATTGTAAATATTTTATAAGCTAGAAATCAAATGCGAATCAATCATTTATTATATAAAATAAAGCACAGTGTAAAGTTTTTGATAAAATTTTAAAAAAGGTTATAAATATCATATATGAAAATGTATACTTGGCACTTTTTTTTTTTTTAATTTTTGATTATCAATTAATGTGTTTTATAAATTGGCACGCTTAGATATATATTTACTAAATACTCTTTCTCTGACTTTAGACTTCCACAAAAAGATCGGAGAACGGCAACAATAGTCGATTATAGGCAATTTTTGAAGCTCTTAAAATTAGCTACTCCATTTTACGTTGAAATTTACCAGAAGTGAGTTGACAAACTATAACTACAGTAGACTTTCTACAATTCGGCTTTCTATAACTCGAACTCTCGACAATTCGAACGCTTCCACTTGGCCCCCTTAGGCAAAATACTCTCTATAATTCGAACGATCTTTTTGTCCCTTCAGCAATTGAATTATAAAGAGTCTACTGTGTACTAAAGTTGCAAATATTTTGTAAGTTTGTGTTTAGAAACGCACGACATATATATATTTGATGAAATCAAAAACAAAGTTGAAATCTTTTTTAATGTGTTCGTAAATGGCACACTTTGATGTTATAAACATTCATCATAAAACCAGATTTACATTTTATTATTCACATTTGACATACTTATTTAACCCTTTTCAGCCTATAATCAGGAGCAAAAAATTATGAGATTTAGCTTTTTCAAAGTCAATTTTACACTTCCGAAAAAGCCATATTTTATGAAAGGAGCAAACATTTCATCAAGTTATATTGCGAAATTTCTTCTTCTGAAAAGGCTGAATAATAAGACTTCATTTATATAAAAAACAGGGGAGGTTTCACTTCATGTTACACTCATGTCGGTCACACCTCAGGGGCGGATACAGACTCTTCAAACCACCATGTGAAAATCCCGAACTTTTCCGATTTTCTGATTAAATTTCCCC
>JAUBWS010099210.1:0-10906 GCA_032270445.1 Darlingtonia californica | reverse complement strand
AAAATGGTCAGAACTTCAACTACTAATAACTTTTGATAGAATAATGATATTAACTTGAAACTTTCACAGATTGTTTATTTCACTATAAGAATCATGCCAAATGTAAATTGATTTCAAAATGGCGACGGGGCCAATTTGTGGCGGATTTGTGACTTGATTTGTATTCAAATCTAATAACATATTAAGGAAAGGTTTTTCTTTTGACTTTCAGAAAATTGAAACAAAATTGAAAAATAGCAATCCGTTTAGAAGATATAGCTTTGAAAAGAAAGGTACATATTTTTCAAAAAATTGACATTGACGTTTGTGATGATGTCATTAGGTAACCATGGCAACCAATGGTTATTTAGCATGATTTTTTTAGTTGTTTTATTGAGAGCTACCTTCATATCAAATTTCAAGTTTCTAACATACGGAAATCTGGCGTTATGGGCGCGGGCAAAGAGAGGCGAGGCTACAAAAACCTTAAAAAGCCCGGGTACAATAGGGTTAAAAGTAGTTTATTTTTCTCAAAAACTCAAGATATAAATAAAAATCACGCAAAAAAATGTAAAAAAGTCTATTCTTTATCACGAAAGTTCATCAATCTGTTTGTATAATGAGTTGGGAAAATTTGACTAGATGAATCTTCCTTCCTAGCACGTTACGTTATGTAAAGTTGTTATAAGAGTCTTTCAAATCTGTTTGTATTACACGTAATTTTTTTTGTAAGAACGTTTAAATTTCAGCCGAGGCTGGATGTGCTTATTTTCTGACTCCCTTTCAGTCTCAAACGTTGTTATTGATGTTCTTATGAGAAATTCAAATAAAAGACTTTAAAAACGCAATAGATACTTAAATTTGACTCAATTTGGTATATAATTAAATACTCCATCTAGTAAAAATTTCGCTATCTTTTTCTTTACTTTTATTACAAACTTTCTTCTTTCTCAAAGCAAATAACAACAAAATTTTGATATTTGTCAATTTTTTTTTTCTGAAGAAATGAACTCAGCTTGGGCACGTTCTTAAAATGTTCTTAATTTTTGGCCAAATCTCAGCCTGAATGTTCTTATAAATAAGGTTCTAACAAAAAATACGTGTACAAAAATGTGACTTGATACTTCTTCCTTCCTAACACGTTACGTTATGTAAGCTTACAACTGAAAACATAGAGTGGTTTCCGTCCTGTTATACAAGTCCCTCAAATCTGTTTGTATGATAAGGGAAAATTTAACTTGATGCCTCATCCTTCAAAGAGGTTATGTAAAAAACTTAGATTATTAACAGTCAGTTAGGAAACAATTTTTGACATCAAACAAATCATATATTTTCAGATAATTTTTATGTGCGTGATTTTCCTACATGCCTGATATTCTTATACATCCTTACCTTACCCTACCTTACCGGTTCGGGCGTATTGCCCGGACAAAATACACTCTTTTTCTCCAGTCGTTTTGATCTTCCAAAGCATTCTTTAGATCATCAGTCTGCAGGTTGACATCACGAGAGAGTTGATCAATGTATGTTTGTTTAGGTCGCCCAATATTCGAGTTCCTATGAATTGGCCTCCATAAAAGGAGATCGCTCACAGGTTCATCTTTGTTTCTGTAGCAATGTCCAGCAAACCTAGTTCTCCTCTCTCTGATGATTGCTGTTATGGCTGGGATGTTTCCATATAATTCTTCTTTTGTCGAGTGTTGTTTCCAAGATTTATATAGCACTGCACTTAGCATTCGTGTGTATGTTCTATCCAGCTTTTTTTCAAGTCGTTTTGTCATTGTCAGCCTGAGGAGCCAAAAAAAGTACTGTCTCGACTACAGCTCTGAAAAAAGTTTCTCTTTAGTTTTTCTGGAAGGTTGGATTTCCATATTGACCTTAACTTGTCTAGTGCACTCCAGGCTTTTGCTATGCGAATCGATATATCTTTTTCGGTGGATGAAACATCACTTCCAAGATATGTAAAGCTATCAACGTTTTTCAGTGGTGTACCATTAAAAGTGTTCATACTTCCGTTCTGGTTGAAAGATATGAATTCAGTTTTACCTGAATTTACATAAAGTCCAATCCCGGCTGCAGCCTCTTCAAGTGCATGCAGTAGTTTTTCAGCATCTTCAATTTTATCGGCAAATAGAGCCAGATCGTCTGCATAGTCAGCATTTGTGATTTTCTTGGCTGAGTGTCTTCTGCCCTGCTTTTTCTTCAGAGTAAACCCATTGTCATTCTTGAGATCAATAGATGTGCGTAGAAAATAGTCTAAAGCTATGACAAAAAGAAAGGGAGCTAAAGTGTGCCTCTGTAGCACTTCTGCTAGAATCGTGAAGAAGTCAGTGTCTCCGTCGGGTGATCGAACCAATGATTTTGTATTTTTGTAGAGCATCATAGTTGCATTTACCGTTTCTTCTACGATTCCGTAGGCAGAGAGTATATTTTCCATCTTTTTTCCATGTACTGAGTCAAAGGCCTTTAAGAAATCTACAAAGAGCATGACTGCCTCTAGGTTCCTAGCTCTCACCCCTTCAATGATTCTTCTCACTGTCAGTATTTGCCCTATCATTGATCTGTTCTTTCTGAAGCCATTCTGGTTTGGTCGAAGTATTCTTTCAACTTTAGATTGTATTCGTTTTCGTAACATTGCATTGTATATTTTTGCAGAGATAGCAGTAAGCGTGATACACCTGTAGTTAGAGGCCAGTGAAAGGTCTCTTTTCTTTGGAAAAGGCAAGAGGCAGCCTTCTGTCCATATCTGTATTGCATTATGTTCATAGACTCCATTACAGCATTGCAGAATAATATCATTAAAGTTTTTTGTTTTCCAAACTTCTGGGGCACTTCGTCGAGGCCAGCTGCTTTTCTGTTTGTGAGTTTCTTAAGAACTGCCTCCAATTCATCTTCTGTAAATGGGCCTTTCTTAATAGGAAGTTCATTTTCAATGATTTTCTGAACTGGTGTGTCATTGATGATTGGAGCTTTTCCAGAAAATTCTCGAAGTGATCCTTCCATTTTTGTAGCCTTTCTTCCTGGTTTGATGCCTTTAGCTTCGCTTGGCTTGATTTCTTTCTTCCACTGATATCGTTTACAGTCCTCCAGGTAAGTGATGACTGCTGGTTATCTGCAGCGCTTTGGATTGTATCTATCTGCTGTTGGATGTATTTCTGCTGCTCGCTGTTGTATGTTTCTTCCAGTTCCCGTCTCACATTTCTGTATTTAGTGATGCTTGCTTTTTTAGGAAATCTGTTTCTTTGCTTTGCAGTTTCCTTCAGACATTCACGTTTTTCAGTCACTGTTTCGTTCTCCCATGGTGCTTTTCGTTTACGCTTAGGCTTTAGAGGTATACATTCTGCAGCGGCTTGCTTGTGTGCACTAACAAAATTGGTGTAAGTACTATTTGGAGAAAAGTGGTTGTTATTGTCCTAAACCTGAAGCTGTTCGAAGCGGTTATGTAGTGCAATGGTGAATTGAGTTTTGATGTCAGGGTCTGCTGATAACTTTGACCAGTCATATGGAAGTTTCTGCATTTCGATGATACAATACGATGGTCAGATGATACACCTTCGAAAGAGTTGAAAGCTTCACAATTATGCACACTGTTGATCGATTTCTTATTCACAATAATAAAATCCAGCCGTGCTTTTACACCATTGGGGTATGTGTAAGTCCATAGCTTTCCTTTTCTTTTCTGAAATCGTGTGTTTAGGCAGTGTAAGCTGTTTTCAATCACAAAGTGCTCTAGGTGTTTCCGTTTCGATTTGTTTTTTCGTTAAATGAATACTTATGATACTTGCTGTGACCGAGTTGCGCATTCATGTCACCACCAATGATCAGAACATTATGTTTCGGTACAGAACGAACGAGAGAATCTAGCTCATCATAAAATATAGTAACATCTTGTTCATCTGAGACATTGGTTGGGCTGTAGCATGAAATTACAGTTTCTTGAGTGTTTCCATTGAGGATAGCAATGAAAATCCGAGGGGAGATATTCTCAATGCTGATGAGCGATGCAAGTGCGTGTAGACTCAGGAGCATTCCTACACCTTCTATTGTGCTGTTTGTCGCGTTCTTCCAAGAGGATGCAGTTACCAATGTTCATCCTTTTTCCATCATGTGATATTTCAAGCTCAGCTGCTCACGAAAGTGCCTATGCACCCAATTAAAGCTTCCTACATGAAAAATTATCAGAATTAACACTGAAACAGTGCCTCTGATCATTATCTAATCAATAAGTAGACAGAGCTAATTTTTCACTCGAAACTTTCTTTTCTCAGCTGGAAAAACCCAAAGACGAGGAAGTGGGAATCATGAAACGTTAATAGGATTGTACCGCAGAAAATGATAATCACAACATTTGTTCTACTCAATAAATAAGAGTATTTTGTGAAAACCGTTTTTGAAAAAAAAAACTCTGTGAAAAGATATCCAAGAAAGAAAATCCACTTCTCGTCGCGTCCAACCGCCACATAAGCTGTCTTAAGGCTCCACAGTGTTTTCATTGCAAAATTCCAGCCCAAGTTTTGAGATCATACCATGTTGTGATTTTTGCCTAATGATTGGGGAACACAGGATATTGCGAAAACAGTCCAACTCGGTGCAGACTACTTTTAAACTGGATATACACATACAGATGCGCTAAAGAAAGATGGCGGATGTTGTGGATCTTTGAAGATATTTTGATGCTCTGGAGACTGATTCTGAGCTCTAACTTGTTTATTTTTACCAATCCTATGGATTTTCTTTAGTTGCTAGATATTAGCTAGTGATATAGACTCTATCATTTACATATCATCCTCACACGGATTTCCCCCTTATCAATAAGTTGATTAGTTTTAAATCTATTTTGATCCGCAGTTTGACGTTACACCGTTAACAGACTATTCAGAAACCTTTAGATTTTCTCCGATTGTTTATTTAAAGAATTTTAAACCCTAGCGGTGAAGAAAATTTCAATTTATCAAAGACAAAAGAATATTTCATAAATAAAAAATATATTTAAACAATATTCTTAGAAATCGTCAGTGCACTAAAAAGTATGATTGAATCCCTGATGAGTGCGATGAGAGCTACTTATAAAACTAATCGTGGAAAGGGAGAAAATGAAACTGCCTGTCTTGAAATATTCTTAGAGACCTATTACAAGTACTATATAGTCAATAGATCAAAGAGAATCACAGTCTAGCATGTAGGGGCAACAAAAAGTCTGGTCTGGGATGGAGAAAGTAATAACAAAGCAGAACGAATTTTTTCTATTTGTATTCACTTGTTTTTTGTACCAACTGACGTATAATGGACGTTGAGAAAACCTTAAAAACGACGTCTTTTTTCGAGAAGACAGTAAACCCCGTTAAGTCGGCAACCGTTTAAGTCGAACGACGCTGACTAATCCATTGTGTCCCTTGCATTTGAATAGATCTTGATGTCTAATTTAGGCCAAAATTGTTCGGCTAAGTCAGACGCCCATTAAATTCGGAAGCCTATTTTGTCGTTTTTTTGGCTATTTTTGGCCTAGCATTGAAGGGCTGTACATTTGAAATTATAGAAGTTATGGGAAGAACAACTATATATGTAATTGAAGTCAGCTACAGTGCCTTAGGCAAGGAGGGCTTTCTCAGAATTTTTGAATCAAATAAATTTTCGCATACAAGTAGTTAATTTTCGTGCATTTTATTGTATTTTCCGGCAATCTAGACGTGTTAATTTCCTAAATTTTCTCCGCAGGCCTCAACCTCCCCCCCTAAAAAATATTTGCTTCCTAAGGCACTGAGCTAAGGTTCTAAAGTTTTTTTGCCCGCGGCCTAAATTATTTAAATTAACTCCAAAAATACTGATAGTATAATCATGAAATTTTGCAGCAATTAACAAAAACTTATTAGACACACTTTTTTTAAATTTCAAGTAATTACTTTCAACACATCATTGATTATGCATAATTATGTAACACAAGGTGTCAATTTACAACCTTATTCAATACAAAATGGTCAGAATTTCAACTACTAATAACTTTTGATGGGATAATGATATCAACTTGAAACTTTTACAGATTGTTTAATTCATTAAAAGAACCATGCCGAATGTAAAAAAAAATTGATGACGTCATCGTTTCAAAATGGCAGTTGTGCCAATTTGTGGCGTTTTAAGCGCCGCGTAGTGTCTTAGGACTTTATTTTTATAAACTCTGATGGTCTGAAGGTCTTTCTTTTGAATTTCAGAAAATCAAAACAGAATTAAAAAATAATTTTTAGTTTAGAAGATACAGCTCTGTAAAGAAAGGTTTCTATTTTTCCAAAAATCGACATTTGTGATGACGTCATGAGGTAACCATGGCAAACATTGTTTATTCAGCATGACTTTTTTAGTTGTATTGTTGAGGGCTACCTTCATACCAAATTACAAGTTTCTAGCATAAGCAAATCTGGAGTAATGGACGCTGGCAAAAAAGCCCCCCCCCCCACCCCCCTCCGGGCTCCCGGGTACAATGGGATTGAGGCTTTTTTAAGCAACTTTCGTAGGAGGCTAAAACCTGGTTGTAATTTTTCTCACAGTCTGGAAAAAACGAATGTATTGCCCTGTGAAGTCGTGTTTCCGCTTTTTACAAACTCAATTGAAAAGTTAATTCGGAGAGCTCTTTAGTTATTTTACAACTGCAATTAGCGCAGAATATGTATTTTTCAATTAGGAAAGTGCTTCTGGAACTACGAAGGTAATATTAACGGGCATTAGAAATTTAAAACATTAATAATGTGATGCATTTCTTATAGCTATTGTTCTTTAATATACCTTTTAACAAACCATCAGAAAAATGATGATAAATTTCCTTTTGAGATTATAAAGTAACGGTATTATTTATTTGAGGAAAACTTTTAATGATATGATTTAGTCTAGGGTCAAGAAGTTTCCTAATAGACCTTATAATCGGACTTAAACTTACTTTTTAATTCTTGCCTTTTACCAGTTTGAAATGATTGCAATAGAGCATCAGCTTCCGTAGGCACACATCCAAACACCTTTATTTCAGGCTTTATCTGTTTACAAGCAAACGCTACACCCGCCAGAAGGCCACCACTTGCACATGCAACTAAAACAGCATCAAGGTCAGGTTGCTAATAAGTGAAAAATAAAGATTAGAAAAGACCAGACTAGTACAGGGTGGGCTCTCATTTTCAAGAATAAAATTCCAGAAGTTTTCCAAAAATATTCCCACAGTTTTTTCAAATTTTCCAGGTGTGACCCGCAGCAAAAAACTTGAGTGCAAAAATTGAGATTAAAAACAACGTAAATAACCTTGGAATGAATGAAATTTACAATAATATTATTTAAATTTGAGCTACATAAAGAGTCTTATTTTGGTTTTAAAAATAAATGGTTCAAAAAATTCGCAGGAGATTTTCCTCATTTTCTCATTTTACAAGAGTATTTTCCAAAGGTATAGTGCATTACCAGAAGTTTCCAGTATCAGTGGTCACCCTGTAGTAAAAGCTATTCTTTTTAACCAAATTCTGAAGACTGAAATATACAAATAAGAAATGCTATCATCTTATAACGACCTTAGGCACTGAGAGACGCTTTCCCTAGCCGCAAAGAATAAGTTATTTATTGTCCATTGCACATTTTTTCACTCAAAATGTTTTTCACCTATGTTCTAAGTGTGTGTCTAGTTAATTGCAAGGTTTTTATTCCAATGAGCCAACTTCACTGCCGGTACACACATTTTGAGCAAAAATTATCTAACATTTTAACCGTAAATCCATAAGCACCTACAAAGCAATGAGCCAGTTTCATCTTGGAAAGTAAAAAGGAGATAGAACGAAAATCTTAATCGTATGACCGATTTTTTCGAGCATATTTAGTTTTCTGTCAGTGCGTTTTTGTTCGGTGCAGACCATAATTAGCGAAAAGAGGACGTCTCCCTATCCATAAAGAAATTTTCCAGAAAAACTCTGTTCACCCTATGATGAGGATATGTACTTACACTAAAAATATGATGAGCCCCTGTATGTACAAAACTAATAATTCAACCCCCTAGATTTGTTCAATTTTCGCATTAAGACCCATTGAACATCCCCTTTTTTGTTAATTTTTACAGGTGAGACCCCCTGGACGTCCACTTTTCAGCAAAGCATTACCACCTGGACGTCCACACTTTATGACAGTGAGACCCCATGGACGTCCGATACCTTCAACATAGGGTATAAATCTTTTTTCTTGAAAGGCCCAATGTATACATTATTAGATATTAAACTAACTCCTTCGAGTGGTTCAATCTTATCTATAGTATTAGAAAGAGTACGTGCTAGATTCTCTCGGTTACTACCCAAAGAGAACGCGTTAACGGTTTAAGGTGTATTCAAAGGATTAATCAATTAAAATTCACCTACATCAGCCATCATTTCTAAACCAACAGTTCCTTGACCCTCCATAATAAACGGGTGATCACCTGATGGCACGTATTCACTATTTTCATAGTCTTCTTGCAAAACTTTAGTAGTCATTTCATAACGGCCCTGAAATGAAATGAAAAGGGAAATATACATCGAAGTACGAACGAAGCTTTGCTTACAAATCTCCATTACATTGAAGACTTCCACAATTCCATCTACATTAAAGCAACAAACTTTCGTGGTTTTCCGCTATTTTCGCAAAAATTTCTACCTTTGAAACTCAAGAACTCCGTGAAAGTTTTATCAAAATTTCACGATTATTTTGTCATGCAGATGTCTGTCTTTAATGGTTTCTACCGTTAAGTATCACAAAGTCACTGAGGACGATACCAGTCAGTTATCATTTTAGAATTAAAACCGATCCAACATCACATTGTTGCCATGTTGGATGAAATGTTCGGTCGGTTTAACCGAACTCAAAAATAGCAAAAAAAGAGAAAATCATGTTAGCTAAAGGAAAATTGTGTTGGATGAGCAATCAAACATTTCATCCAACATTTTCTGACTGTTCCAAAGTAGTCTGTATGACGTGCACTGTTTCATTCCGAATTCAGCTTTTTTTTCATTCACGATTCTGATATTACATTTATAGTCAAGCTCCTTCATCCCACACTAGTAGATCAAACTCAAGAAGGAGTTGAACGTCAGAATCTGAGAGAATATCGTGTCGGATGAAGGAAAATTGTGTTAGATGAGTCTTCAAACATTTCATCCAATATTTTCTGACTCTTCCAAAGTAGTCTGAATAGGGTTAATTCGAATTTTCGAATGAAAAAATTCAAATTTTTTCCAAAATAAACACGAAAATGAGTGACGTACCACAAAATGCCGCGTGTTGGATAATACAATGTTGTATGACACATGACACAGACACACTGTAACATAGTCATCCGACATTCGCCAAACATTTATCCAACATCTTATGCAACATGTTGGATGAAATGCTGGAGCGGTTTAACTCGGCCTTTAGGCAATCCCTCAAACCCAAAATTTCAATTTTTAAAACGATTCAATTAACTGTATAAGAGAACAGTCATTTTACTACTAGAGTCCAGTCCTCTAATGCACCAATCAAGTTAGCGCAGCAAATGTGCAATTACGTCATTCTCGTTCATGGCAAAACTAAATTCGATCGACGTAATCATAAAATGTGTGAAATAGTTATATCTAGCACGTACTAATTATAGCATCATTCATGCGTGATTAAGAAAACCTCACACCTTAATAATTCCACGAGGTTCACTGAGTGTTTTCCAAGAAGGTAGGTTTATTTAACCCTTAACGCACCAGACTTACTCAATTTATTGGCCATTTAAAAGTTAAAAAAAACCTTATAATGCTTTTCTTGGCACATCGATAAGTCGAACTTCCATTAACTTGAACTCTTTTGAATAATTAGCCCCTTGATGCAGTACCTCTTATAAAAATTCCCTAGCGATAATTCGAACATTCGATAAGTTGAACAATTTTGGGAGTTATCGGGAGTATATTGTATTTAAAGAATAATGGCACAATGAGAAATTAACCAACCGCAGCTGTCGATTCACACTCTATCACATTTCCTCCGTAACCAATCACAGCTCTTTTTTTCGAATTGGGTGCATTCGCCGGCATGATCACTTTTGTTTCCAAGTTTTTCACATGGCCTGCATAAGAAATGGCTTGAGCAAAATTTCCAGTTGAATAAGTGACTACCTTGAAGTTTTTCCCTCTTTCCTCTTGTAGTCTTTCAACAGCGTTGAAAGCACCTCTTATCTATAGAAACAATGTAGCAAAAAAGTGAATAAAAACAAGATTAATCAATTAAAAAATTTAGTAGTCTCACATTGGTTTGTCCGTTTCATTTATTCGATACAGACCGTTTCAGAGCTAGCGTAGCCATCTTGGACACCATTTCACGCAAATTTCATGACGTGATTATAGTCCCAAATGACAAGTATAAATAGCGTCTAAGTGCAGTATGCTATCGATTATATTTTGTTTCTTTCTTACATATTTGTTTGATAACGGCCCCTATTATTTAACTGGTCTAAAGTCCTACTTGCACCCCCAAAAAAGATGGCTACCCTAATTCCAAAAGGGTCTCTATATATAGTAAAATGGTGGTGTAAATCGTGTAATTTTAGGACAATTGACAATTATTAATCCTTAGAGTACAAATAACGTATATCTACGGTCAGATTTGATCAAAATACCACTATATATGCCTTTGAATGTCTATAACTGTGGAGCTGTGGCCGAGTGGTTGAAGGTCGCAGATGCAAATTGCAAGGTTTCTGGTTCGAGCTGCACACCATGAAACTATCGGTGGCGAAAATTACCGTGCTGTTACTGTAAATTTCACATAGCTTGGGTAGTTTCACGAGGTAGGCTGGCCTATGGTATGTAAGGATATCCCTAAAGTCTACGCCTGCAAGAGTGAATTGCTCTCCCGTGTAGATGATAGACTTGCTATATACCAAGGTCCAATGTGTCGCGAACATTGGGCCTGT
>JAUBWS010099199.1:0-10907 GCA_032270445.1 Darlingtonia californica | reverse complement strand
GGGAGCCATGGCCCCCCCCCCCACCCCCGGCCCCCCCAGTGATGTGATCCATGCGCAGGACTCAAGGGCTCCCGGTCTCGACGCCGACACGTATGACACGTAAGTTGTCAAGATTACTTCACCGTTAATTTCTAGGAAGATGCGACCTTAATAGTTCCAATAAAACTGCAGAGGCTATCCTCGGTGAATAATCGTAAATAAATATACAAGAAAAAGAAAAAGTTCTCATTCACTGTTGAGGTTATACATTTTCGGCTTCCGGATTTCCATTTGTAAAATTTACAGACATTGATATTTCGCGAGTTACCCTTATTGGTATAAATTTTGGCGGGGATAATTTGAATTTTGGGGAAATTGCCTAATTAAATCCCCGCTACAATTAAAAAAAATTACCCTTCGCCAAATTTCGCCAATTCAAATACCGCCAAAATTAAAAAAAATTACTATTCGCCATTCAAATTGTTGCCAAATTTAAAAGAAAATACAATATTGTTTAAAAAAAACTTTTGTCATTGTTGTGAGAATTTTGAATGTTATTGATGATGAAGAATAGACTTAATATCTAAGTACATCTTATCAAGATGGACTCCAACTCTTATGCTCACCTTCGTGCTGGAGATTCACAAAGACAGCAGCAGACCGGTTTTGGCAGTACTGCATAGTCCTGTGAATGCTCGACACTTGGACATGTTAGTTGCGTCAATCCAGCGATCACAATACTTGTATTTGAAGGGATCTTAAGGAAATAAATTTGCAAATTTTGCAAACTTTACCAATTTCGCTTGAACCAAAGTCTGTCACGAATAAGTGACAACACTTGTCAAGAAAACCACTGATTTCAAATTTATGATTGTTTTTTCATATCTTTCATTTAACAAATTATAGGCGCTCAAAATATACCAAAAAAGCCTAAAATAGGCCGTAATCAAATGTTTTGCTTAACTTTTCAAGAAGGGCTATGTTAGACTAAGTTGTTATAAGGTGTTATATTGGGTACGCAAAGGAAACTATGATAAAAACCGATTACATATTAGAAATCAGTTAAATTTAAATTATGTTAAGTTTTAATTTTTGTAAGTGAAAGTTGAGGATCATAGCAAAAATAGAAAAAAGTTAATATTTTACTATTCCAATTTCAATATTATCTCAAACTCATATTTTTTGTGTAATAGTATTACTACACTCTACAAGGCATTTCAACCGAGTGCTCTTCAACGAATAAGAATTACGTCCTGAGGAAAATTGACACGTGCATATACTAGTAAAATGTGAGGGAAGATTTTGTACTGAATTAGGTTACGTTTATGCAACTATAATTCTCATGTTAAGATAAACAAAATATAATGTTTGTCAGAATGTGTCAAATTAAATTCGATGATTGTCAAAAAAAAAAGAAAATAAGGCACGTATAGTAAGTCTAATTAAAACAATTACTTTATTGCATAAAACTTTGCGATATAAAAAATTCATAGTTTTACGGTTACGGCCAGAAAAACCTCAAAAATAAAACTTTGCGAAATGTACTATAAGCCAGACGGCAAATTTAAAATGCCACAAAATACCGTCTTCATCACACTGCTAAATAAAATGCAATCATGTAATTTGAACAATATGATGTTTTGAATCATTTCTTTGTCATATGAACGTTGAAATGTCATTTCTACGAGTTGAATTGAAATGTTAATAAGAAGAAAATTTGACTCAACCACTAAATTAAAGTTTAATGAATTACAGAAAGTTACTCAAACTGTGACTTTAAAATGCCCAAGATTCGCTAAACAAGGTCGCAAAAGTAAAATGCCGCGAATATCTAATGCCACGAAATTTTCACGCAATAAAGTGTTAACTTTTACCTCCTCGTAGACCCCATTGTGATGTTCTTCTGTTATCATATCATCTTTTGCTCTTTTATTTTTACTGACAAATTTATTCTTCAAACTTCTAATGCGATCTTTTGTAGATAGTATTAAAGGTTGCTGAGAACTTTGACTTGTTTGCGAAATTTTTCTTGCTTTTTCTCGTTCAACTGAAAATATGAAAGAATATAAGTATTGAGTTCAATCCTTCATTTCTAATAAGCAAGATGTTAAAAGCAGGTGGCAGACCTGTCCTTTGAAATTTTTCAAGGAAGGGCATACTCAAACTACCTTAAGGGCATAAATTTAATTGCGGGCATAAAATCTTGCAGAAGAAATTATTGCGGAATTTATTTTTGCGAATTTGGCACAAAATCGCAAAAACAAGTCCCGAGAAATCTATAATTTTGTGGAACGCAGAACTTAATTCCGCAAATTCTGCAATATTATTTCCTATTTATTTTCTGAATAATTACTCTCTACGTCATTACTAAATCTCAAAAATCAATTCCGAAAAATATTGATTTTTTGAGGCCTCAATTGCAAAATAAATTCCGCAATATTTAGGGTCGCAAAAACTTATGCTCTTAAGGTACAAAGGGAATTTCCCCTATATCGTATTATGAAAAGGCTTCTTTCATCGGATAAACACAACTCTTCGGAGAATAAAAAAGGCACTTCCTTCAAAAAAGAGGAGTCAATCACGCCCAAAGACCCGCCCTGCGGTAATGGCCCTAAAGACAACATTTAGCAGCAATATTCCTCTCCATCTTAAACGTCAACATAACAAAACAAAAAAGTATAACGCACCCAAGCTAAGAACTTTTAAAACTTTGAAGATGAGGGGCGAAGAAAAAAGATTACTTAGATTAGGTCTTAGAAGTACCCCATGCCAATTTTAATGATTTTAACACATTAAACGCCAGGCTATTTTCTTAAAAGTACAAAATAAAATTAAACCTTAAAAAAGTTATATTGTGATAGTTCCAAGGTATAAACCGTTCTAAAATGTTGTAAAATATAATTGTTCTTGTTTACATCCGGACGCAATCGAAAAAATAAAGTCCTAACACGATTCAGAATTTTATTTGCCCGAAATGCAGTTATTTTCAATCATATTCCAAACCGACACGATCATGTTCTAACACTGATCGTGTCATAAATCGAAATTTGACATCAAATAAAAGGTTGCTTGAACATTTACTGACCCGATCGTGTTTAGAACATATTTAAATTTACTGCTAGTATCTCATATGAAAGTCAAATATATTAAAGGAAGAACTTAATTTTTGGGAAGAAATTTTCGTGGATTTAACAAAACACAAGAAAAAAATAATTCAAAACTTTGATAAAAGCAGCAAATTTCAACTATTTCAAGAGATTTGACCGCGAAAAGTTTGCAAAAATTCGTGAAAATAAACTTTTGTTATTTCACGGAATGAACATTAGGGCAAAAACTAAGAAACTGCGGAACTTTCTTCCTGTATGTTTCAATACCTCTTGGATCGATACTTCCCCCCATTTCAATATCATCATTTTTTTCTCTGCGGATTGTTGAAGATTGATAGTCATTAGGAATTGCTGATGGAGTCCTTGTTGGAGCATTTATCTAAAAGATTAATAAATATTATCTTGACTGGAGACATTTTCACTCGCCACCAATTTTCCCCTTAAGAAGAAACCTTAACTCTTTGGCTTCGCTGTGTTTTTTGAAAAAAGGGAAAAATTAATATTTTTCAACATTTTTCAAAGTATCAACTTGAATTTCTGAGCAGTGGATTAATATAGTTCAGTTTGGTACCAAACGAATGTTTTTTTTACGATCTTTAAAAAAACTGCATGTTTTTGAACTAGCTCTTAATTGTTCGGCAATTATAGGCTTCCAAATACATAGAGGTACTTTAGTCAAATTTGGAAGCATACATGCGTCCTTCGTAGTCTACGGATTATCAAAAAGGTCAAAGTTATGGAAAAAATCTAAAACAACATTTTAATAATATTATATTAAATCTTTATTTATTAAATAAATGCCTAATTGCAGTGAATTGAAAACGAGAAAAGAAAATCATTTTCTGTGTTACTTACTACCTTACTGTCGTCTTGTTGCAAGTATTTTCTTGTTTTTGCATGCGGTATCCGGTCAACAACAACAGAAAGATCAATCTTCCTTCTAAAAAGCACAAAAAGTTGAAATAGGTTGAAGAACAAAGAGAGCAAGAGAAAAAATCTTTACAACAAAACAAGCAAGAGAAATTGTTTTCAACGTCGTTCATTAAATTTTTGCGTTATCAGTATTGACAGTTTCTTCAAGGAATCACCTTAAAATGAAAGGCAATCGCCAAAACATCTTCTTAAAACCTGCAGTATTTTTTCAACACAGGGTCAGCCATTAGTAAAAATAGATAATGATTGCATCAAGCTCACGATGGTTAATAAAACTTTGGGAATAATGTTTTATTATTCATAATAGTAATTTATCTTTATTTTTTTAGAGCTCACAAAATTCAGTACTGAAAGTTTCTTAACTTTTTCAAAGGTCCAGCCTCTAACTCCTTTATAAACGAGTTTCTTATTTACATATGTTACTAAATGTAGGAGATTTTGTGTGGATTTAGAAAATCAATGTAAACTAGGCTTAAAATGTTGCAATGGATTATTGTTATGAAACCTCCTACAGGGGACACCACGTTAAAAGAAAAACTTAAAGTATTCAATAGAATGATATTTGTATCAACTGATTGATAATAGATGAATACTGATATTGTTTGTCATATTTTTTGTCATTCATTTTTGGGTGACAATAAATTTAGCCTACGTAGAAAATGAAAATCTTTACTGACCTCTTGTGCAGGAAAGCCAATAGCAACAATAGCAAGATTATGAAGAACAAAACACCAAAAATAGAACCAGCAATTTCTCCAGCAGACGAGTCATCTTCCTGTATCGAAAAAATTGCAATATCAATTGGCATACTCATTTGTCAAATTTAGAGAATTTTTAGCCTTTTAGTAGTCCTGCAAACTTTCTAAAAACAAATTTTTGAAGCTGCGAGTTTTGTAATTTTTAAAAAAACCAGTGAACTAGTTTGATGCGTAACCTTGACCTTGAGCTTTACGTATTTTTTCGGTCTGCTGTTCCGGCTAGCAGTCAATGCTTCATAAAGGACCCTTGTTGGACTTAAGTGACGAAATTTTTGGGAGGTGTCGAAAATTTTGCCCGATAAGAGACAATATGATTTTCATTTTGATCATATTTTAAAAAGGAATTTTCGTCAATTTTGTCCGGCGAAAAAGTTGTCCGACGAAAAAGTTGTCTGACGAAAAAGTTGTCCGACGAAAAAGTTGCCCGACGAAAAAGTTGTCCGACGAAAAATTTGTCCGACAGTTTCTTGTCCAATAATGTACAACCTACGTTTTCTGAGTTTTCAGGATTCACAGGAATGGTTGTATTTTGTGTTTCAGTAGTTGTTGCAGTTGTTGTTGCAGTAGTTGTTGCCGTAGTTGTAGTTGTTGGATTTTGTGGTTGTGTTGGTTGTGTCGTTGGTGTTGTTGTTGGTACAGTTGTAGGTATTAATGGTAGTTCATACGCTAAAAAGAAAATGAAGAATTTTCTAGTGCTTCGAGGTGTTTCCAGCAAGTCAGGACCCTCCTCATTGATAGAAGTTCATGAAGAACTGAAGAAACTATCCTGGGTAAAAAATCACACTCCTTTATCCATTCATTCATTCATTCATTCATTCATTCATTTATTCATTCATTTATTCATTTTGTATGAAGCAATAATATCGCACCAAGTCATATTTTGTTCTACAGGGAGCATACAAGAAAACGTTCACTCTAATATAAATTGATATGAACGTTCATGGATGGTCGCTAATAGTACCAGTAGTAAATAATATTTATAAAAAAAGTTGTTGTAAATATTTATGGCAGCTCATACACTAAAAAGAAAATTAAACCTTTATAGCAGGATCTGCGTTACTGTAACGATAAGTTCCTACTTTCATAAGCATGAAAATTCGAAATGATTCAAAATCCACTAATATGTTTTTGTTTGAAAAAAAAATTACTGCTAATTCAGAATGATGTCCTGAGGTATGTTATAGAGGGCAGATCTGGTTAATAACACATTCTTATTTGGCAAAAAAAAACACTTATCAACATGAATTTTTCTCACGATTATGACCATTTGGAGCAGTGGCCGAGTGGTTAAGGCACTGGTTGCCTGAACGGGAGTTCCTAGCTCAAATCCCTTACGAGGCTTTAGTTAGTGAATATCACCAATCACTGTTACTTCTGCATGGTGCCCTGTGGTGTTTCCAGGAAGACAAGACCCTCATTGATAGCAATCCATGAAGAACTGAGAACATTGTTCTGGGAAAGTTTATTCGGATTTAAGCTTAGTGTCGAAAAATTTCATAGATTGCTGATATAAAGTTGGAAAACATGGTAACGACTTACTTCTTTCGCCTTGTATTTTAATCACCATACAAAAACGTTTTTCATTCGGTGTGTTTAGGGAGCAATCAACATTCATATTTAACAATTGACCAGCAAACTGTTTCCATTGTTTGTCGGTGGGAAAATCGCCTAGCTAAAAAAATGTTACAAAACAAAATTTTAATATTGAGAATAAAAAAACAAATATGTGACGGTCTACGGGAAAAGGGGGCATAAAGCTATCCATAACTCACTTGTTTGCCTCTCAAAATCATGAAAAAACGTCTATGGTGCAAGTAGGTGGAGTATGATCGCGTTAAAAATGACCGTGCTCCCTTTTCCCATTGAACGTCACATATATGGTACATGCTACACGTACGGATCATATGGGTATCTAAATCATAAAACAACGGAGTGTTCTCCTATCAACAAAAGTTTTCTCATGCACAGACGTTTCTCATAGACTTTCAAAAAGTTCTTTGAAAGTTCGAAGATTTTCAAATTCTATTCATTTCTTTTTAAGTAGATAAATGCTAGTCTTTAGTACTACTATCAAGTATGTTATGGTTTATAGGGTTTCAATAAACGACTGCTGAGTTATTCAACTTTAAAATTTACAAAATGGCTAAAAATAGTGCTGATTGAGCAAAAATTTGCATCTTTTTAATAAAGATGTACGTTAGCTCAGCAATGCTTATCAAAACTCTATAAACCATAACATTTTTGATAGTACTCAAAAAGGCCAATTCAATTTGATTGTCTAAAATATAAAACTGAAAGTGCTGACGTCAGTAGAAAACGGCCATTTTTTCACTAAAATGGTCATATCTCAGCCAAAAATGGTCTGAATTTCACAACATCCAATTTTCCTTATCTAATTTTTATGCTCTAGCTATTCAATTAATCAAATTTTTGAATTTTGTTTTTGTCGGCGGCAGAAATTGTTTTTAATAACTCCAAAAATACTTATACTATGAACTTGAAATTATGAAACTATGAAACATTTATGTCATCAGGTAACTACGGCAACCATTGTTTATTCAGCATGATTTTTTTAGTTATATTATTGAGGGCTACCTCCATACCAAATTTAACTTGTAGTGGTCTCCAACTTCTTTTAGCAGTAAAGTATCAGATTCAAAAGCTGTCCATTTTGATGTTTTTACATCCCATTTGTTGGTACTGACTCGTGGATTTTGACATTCAGCTACGGTTAAAGCAGACTTGCCCATATCGTTGGTTAGACTCGCAGTTGTAACAAAACCACTGGCATTTTCCATAAACAGAGGAATTCCATTTCCGACTGTTGTAAGTCTACAGCCTGAAAATGTAATATGCAAATTTACAATTCAGACACAATAGTATCAGTCAATAGCTTGAGTAGTGTCCTTAGTCGCCAGCATCTTGAGCTGGATTTCCCTGATTTTTTCCCTAATTTATCCCCGGCTTTTGAGCAATGCCTTGCAGTAGTAAAAGCTTATACAATGAAATTTACAGGGGCGGTGCAATAAACTTAAAACTAGAAACTAAGAATTGACTGTAGTCACATATAGGAAAACCACCATGGTTGTTTTAAATGTTAGCTTCCAGAATGGTTAAAAACAATGTTTTATTTGATTTAATTTGAATAATTGTATTGTCAACACTCAAACATTTTTGACTAATTTTCCTGACATTCCAGGAATGATTATTTTCAAGGCATATGGATTCCCTGACTTGTCAAAGGTTTCCCCGATCTAGCAGACACCTTGTGATCTGATGCGTAGACCAATATATTCGCGTGTATGAAATCTGCTTTATACACTTTTACCGATGTCGGCACTCCAAAGTAACAAGCTTTTACTTTCTTCATCTATCATGATTTATCTCAGTTGAAAGGGCTTGAGAAATTGTATCAGAAAATTAGTAACTAACCTACAGCTCATAGACTAGAAAGAAAAAAGTAGAGAATGAGATATCCATTACCTGTTGAAAGTGACATGTTATATTGGCATTTGGAAGTAAATGATCCGCTCAACGAATCACCTGTGGTAGAATTTTTCTTACAAATACACAAATTTGGTTGGTCGGTTGCAGCATCATACATCTCACACCCTTGTGATGTATTAAATTCATCACCACCTTTTTCACGGGTTACTATTATTGTTGATGCAGATGCGGTCGAACTGGTGCATAATATTATGGAGATTATGAAAGTCAGCATAGCTTAAGTCAATCTGAAATTTCAAAGCAATTGAACGTGTTACTAGGACTGGGAGAAGCAATTTGCAACAATAGTGTCAATGATGACTTTTTCAAAAAGCACTGATTTTCACTAAACCAGACTGTTATCTCGGGGATCCAAGCGGCTATCCAAAAACCTAATTTGCTGCTACTAATTAGTACCGTTAAGCGTGCAATAAAAATAAAGAAAAATACTAAAGTCTCAAATCTTTTCAACTAAAAAATCCCCTCCATAAATCCTGATCTAAATAAGCTAGAGCAACAAAACTTGGCAGGAATATAGCTTTCTACAAAATCTACAACCTCATGAAAATTTAAAATTCAAAATGGCTGCCATTATGCTGTGACGTCATCATATTATGTTAAAAAATGCTGAAATTCTAGGGTACTTTTTCGAAATAATGTTGCGGGAGATCTAATAAAGATTTTTTAATTCTGTTTTTATTTTCTTACATTACATTACATTACATATTTTCCGGTTTTTACAAAAATAAATATTTTTGGTGCAACATTGCCCTAAAAATGATCAAAAAATTTTAAAAACGATGACGTCATTAATTTTTGTGTCGTCTAACTACAGTCCAAATTTGAAGCCAATAGCATTAGTAGTTCAAAAGTTATGGGCATTAAGTTATAGCATTTAATTTTGTAATTTTTATAAGCATCAGTTGAAAATTTCACTAAGGAGAAAATGATCGATAACTTTTGAACAAAAAATGATTTTTGAGTTCTGATTTCAGATTTGTGTTTATAATGTTCGCCCAAAATTGCCCTCGAAACAGTCAAAAATGCTATAAAATTGATGACGTCATAACTATGAATACCCCCCCCCCACCCCACGGAAAATAATGATGCGATCACGTCTCCAAAAACAGTTGAATATTTTAAATGATGCTTATCTTTCTTGTATTTAGCCTTTCCGTCCCATCAGCCCAAAATTCAAAAGAGCTTAAATCTTAGTCGTTAATAACTGGACCTCCTTTAGTCCAAAAAAATCAATGAAAAAATTACCTTCCCCCTTTAGATATGTAGCCTGTACGCGTGTAATCCTCGTGTACCCCGAAACTGTCAAGTCTCAAGAGATATCCTTGGTTTAAGAACTCTTCTGATATACAAAGTCTAAAACACAAATTTCTAACTACTTCCTCGTCATTCTCTTACTTAAGGTTTCAACTTTTCAAACTGAGAACTCTAGCTTCATACCACACGATCTTTATGGAAAAACTTATAAGTTAAGTCTTCTTTTTTAGTGAGGGAAACATAAAAAACTACTCACACGCCATGATTTTAGATGCTCTGAAAATGTTAGGAACGTAGTACAATTTTCCTTCGAAAAATTTGATGAAATGTAAAAATTTACAAAAAACCTGATTAAGGTTCCTCTAGCCTCATCACTGAAGAACCATAACTATTCAGTACTGAAGTGTGAACAAAGCTTTAGGGTAGTTTGCGACTCTATTTTCACTGTATTTAGTCTGGATATATCAAGACAGTACAGAGAAGCAGCTTGAAATTGAAAATCCCGGATTCTTATCCAAGTAATTAAATTGAGCATCAATCTAGAAATGCTGCAAGAACCCAATATAACCGTTTCTTTCCAAAATAGGAAGATATTTCGAATAAGAATGAAAGTAATGTCAGATGATCTTCAACAAACCTTTTCAATAATATTATTAATTAATAGCTGCTAATGGCTTATTTCTATCCTAACGGCATGACTAGCAAACGAGTGATATTGAAAGTTAACATTATGAAAGCCATGGAATCATCAAATTAATAAAAGCTATTCAAAATTAAGCTATGTCAGTGGAAAATAATGTAAGTAGTTGTACAATTGTAAACGAGAATAAATAGGATTAAAATGTTCATTTCATACAACAAAGGAAAATGTTTATTTTACTTCAGTGCAGGGATTGTCTCTCTTGAATCTCCCGCTAAGCTGATTATACTATGATAATTACAGAAAACCATTTAGTTAAAGATAAAACGATAATTACTTCATTTTCTAAATGACAATTTATAGTTTAAGATATTGCAGAGGTGATTTTACTTTCAGAGTTTTGTGCAATGACTCAGCAAGAAACGATACACACTTTTTTATAAGGAAACCCTTTTTTTATCTCAATCTCGTATTTCTCAGAAAACTCTTGAAATGGTGAGATTTTCTTAATATTTTCTAAAATCTTTTGTATATGTATACGCCCTTTTGCTTTCGAGTTCTTTCTAAACCCAATTAAAGTGTTCAAACCTAGAAAGTTAAAATGTTCAAGTCAGTTACTCTTCTTTGACTTGATGACAAATTTTTTAATTAGCGCCATTAGATCTTATTTGAATGGAGCAAAAAGTTGTTCTTCTATGCTCGTGATTTTTCTATGATTTTCTTTGCATT
>JAUBWS010099187.1:0-24267 GCA_032270445.1 Darlingtonia californica | reverse complement strand
GTGCCCCCCCCCCCCCCCCCCCCCCCTCCTGGTTGAGAAGGCAGAATAGGGCTACAAGTGATAGTCAGTTTCTCTTTATTTTTGACAATTTATTCTTAAAATTTCAGAAAGTGTATCGTTATTGTTAAACTAAATTAATGAAAAAATAACATAGATATCTATATACACATCTCATTACTACACATCATTTTCACAACGACTCGATGTCATTTATTCAGATACATCGTCGCAAGTGAGACAGCTTAATTAAAATTTTAGAACTATTTTTCTGCAAATTGAGAGAAAATATATAAACATTTATATATATTTATAAAAAGATATGTTAAAAAGTTTCCATGCAATAAAGAAATAATTCAGTTTTAAATGCTTATTCTAATTCAGTAATAATTCTTCATGCATAAACTGAAAGAATATAATTTGTTCACTAATGAAATTACATATTATATGAATATTCCACTTGTAATATTTTCAAAAATGACAGCGTGGCATGTTTTGACAGCTTACGATTAAAAAGAAAATACATTTAACCTTACCTCCCCGGGTAGTTTTTTCCGCTGTGAGTTAATAGTTTTTTCTTTTTGGCTGATATTTTGGTGACATTTCCTAAAATTCTATCCTTCAAACATTTTCATTAGTTTTGATAAAAATTTTGACCTTGACCGCTCATAATGACTGGTTGATTTAAGGTCACCGCCATAAAACGGCACAATCGGAAATCACAAAAATGGTTATAAAACTGAAACAAAAACTTCAAATGAGTTGACATTTGGCGAGGAGCCTATTTTAGTGGTTTGAAATAGGGTTGAAGGCAGTGAACGAAGTGGAATCGCAGCAAAAAAGAGAAGACACAATGAAAATCAACTACACTATAACAGCAAAATATTGCAATTTCATCCCATAAAGAAACGTTCATTTGATTTGAAGGGATAAAAACTTCAAAGTTATCGAAGTTGAAGAAATGCTTAAGCGAAGACATTATAAAACTTAAAAAAACAGAACAATAAATTTAGAAAAAAAATTAGTTATTCAAATTTACACGGCTTAAAAATAAGAAGTCATCTTAATAACATACATTTATAACATACATATATATAGATATATGAAAATACACTGAAGAAGATCAGACACCACTGGCTTAGGATTGGGATTAATTCAATATCATTGGCAATTGACAAATCAGCGCCTTAAGGCGTGATCCCAAGGAAAGATAAATCTCACGGATTCCGAGAAAACAAAATGCTTCACGATATTTACAGTTGTAGAACCAGAAAGTGTTCTCTAGTTCCAATGAAAATCTTTTTGTAAAAGTACAGTAGTGTAGAACTCCAAAACCCTAACTATCGCAACAAAATACAGAGTAAAAAACATTTTGGTTAAAAATGTGCTTTCAGTTAATATATAAGAAAAAAATATTATTATTCACTACTAACAAAAAAATATGGCAAAACAGTATAGAAAAAGAAATGCAAAGCAATTGGAAAAAATGAGATATAAAATTTAGGTATAAAAACTACATACATTAACTATTCATTGTATGGGAAATTAAACATTCACCCAATCGTTTGTTTCTTCCTATTTAAGAAATGTTTCCTCAGTACAACCGAGTGATCGACCTACATAGTAGCGACAATATTCTCTTGAATATTGCAAACTGATCATATCATATCGATTCTCTTTGAAGTGAATCTCTTAAATCCACCTGTAGCAACAAAATCCAATTTACATGTGTCATGTTTTAACGTCTGAACTTTCATTTTCTTTTGTTGAAAGAAAACTTTGTGATTTGAATGATGTTGATAGTGTATCACTCTTCTCTATTCTGAAAAAATGAGTCATTTACAGTGTCAACAGTGTCGAGGACGTACTTTTTGTAGGAAAAAAATGAGGACTAATTCTTTATACTGGTAACTCAATCATTTGGTATAGTTTAATTATTTTCATCTAATGTGCGAAACTGATCATTTCAAACTCAAAGGTGATTTTGTCTATATTTTTCAGTAGAAAGGGTTCAAAACATACATCAATAATACTCAGTTTAATTAAAATTAAAAAAGTACTTTTCTAATTAAAAAATCGATAACGCGCAATAATTGCAGTACTAAAATCACAGAAGCAAAGTAGGCGTTTTTACAAGTGGTCATTTCTTTATGGGAACTCTGAATCAAATCCATTGAAAGTTACGAGACTTCACCAAAAACTCACATTTAAAAATATATCTAAAAGACAAAATCAACCTTCTTTATCGTGAGGTTGTTCAAAATATGATTCGGTGCACTATAAAACAAATACATTGATGCAAAGGAAAACTTATATGAAATAACTAAAACGTACTTTATTTTTTTAGATTGCGAAGGACCTTCAATTTCGTTGTTATTGTTATTGTGAGCTGGAATGTTGGCATTGTCGAGTTGATCCGATTTCTGTTGTGAACCAGGAGTAGATGGTTGACCAGATATTGGATCTTTATCCTTTTTATGTTTACGTTTCCAGCAATCCGGGTTCACCTTCATTCTTTCATCGGCCATTTCTTTAGCCATTCTAGCAAAATCTTCCCGCTTGTCTTCCGATAATTCGCGCCATCTTTCACCTAATAGTTTACTGATAGCCCTAAATTGAATGATGTGGGTTGTCAAAAAGACATCTGTATTTTAAAACAGTACGAACTAAGGAACGAAGGACTTACCTGTTATCTTTACCTGGAAACTCCTTGGTCAATTCAACTCTCATCGATTTCGCAAATAACATGAAACCATTCATTGGTCGTCTATCCTTTTCATTGCCAGCTAAAGGTTTACGCCTTTTCTTACGAATGCCACTACTGTTTACTCCGGATGGGAGACTTTCTAAACTCATTGATTGTGGCGATGACATGGAGATAGGGGAAGTGTCAGAGTCTGTTGAAGAGTGTTTACTTCCGCCATCATTATCTCGAGGAATGGAAACAGCGACCTTCTCTGCTTTTATTGCGTTTTGTAGGGATTTGAATTCGTCCACAAGTTTTTGTGTTCTACTGCCACCTTTATTATCTGAAAATGTTAATGTTATCGTCTCAACATTAGATGACGATGAAGATGATGAGCTCGTCTTTTTTTCCGTTCTACTATCCGTTTTTGCAGAAGCAGACGTCGTGAAAGAAGGAGGTGGCAAGGTTAAGGTACTAAGGTTACTGGAGGAAGGAACCTTGGTCATGGAAATACTGGCATCTGGTTTCTGAAATAAAAGTTAAAATAAGAAAAACTATTATGTCAAATACTGAGCTTTCAAATTGAATAGCATTTGCAACTAACACCTTTTTAGAGAATTTCTTAATAAGTTAGAAATTTTAGTAAATGTTTACGACATTTCAAGGAACAAATTAGCCTTAAGGCTTAAGGGGAAAGAAACAGGGACCTACTGAAAAAGAAACCAATTCTTAAGAGCGACATGCAACCTTAATGAGATATTCATTGATCTGGCATCGATGGCTTCATGGTGATTTTATTCAATTAGTAATGCTAAATCAATCACAATTCATAAAGTTTCAAAACAACTGAAGAGTTATTATTACCACTTTAGTGCACTGAGTGAACATCTTCGTTTCGTTGACATTGAAAGTGAACCTAAAATAAATTGTAAAATAAATTATAATTTTGAATAATAACCTTCGCAGCAATTTAGAGAATTCCAAGAGACACTACTTACACTTGAGCCCCTGATGATTTGACTAAAGGTGACAATGTATTTCCTGGAGTATGGACTAATTTATTGGATGATGGTGATGTAATGACATGATCATTTACTGTTAATCCACGAAATGATATCCCATAACGTGCCATAGCTTCAGTCGGACTGTATGCAGACCAACCTTTGTGTTTCACATAGAATGGATGGTCCACAGGGCATTTAGCAACAAGTCTTTGTGTTCCTGGTATTATTTGCTCGAATGTTAGTTCAACAATCTCCTACAAGTAAAATGTTATCGGTAAAGCACATGTTAAGTTTTTCTTACACAACCAAAAAGCCCCTCCTGCATTCTTTTATATTCAATAGTTTGTGGATGAAATAAATATTAAACTTTTTTATCATTCACCGCAAAATTTCTCATTCAAAACATAATCGATAAAAAACAATGTGTTCACTTGAAAAAAGAAGCCAATCTTATCAACTTAAACTATTTCAGAAAACACAAAAGCAAGAAAGTACACAAACGTTTGCATTGGCAAACGCTCCCTGGGGATCCACGGAATCCCGGTATTTTTTTGCGCCAACTTAGGGTCAATCATGGCGTCCCAAGGGTCTTAAAAACAAAACTCGTCAAGGAAACACAGCTTTATGTATCGAAAACATAGGCGTGCCAAACTGCCAGCAATAACAGACCAGTTATGCCTTTCCAAAACGCTTTGTCTTGTTCTAGCTCAATGGAAGTTGAGAAAAAAAATCCCGTATGAACTCACTCTTGCTGAATTAACAATTTGTTCTTTCTTCATAGCAACTATTTTCATTCCACTTGTGTAAAAATTCATATTATCTCTTTTCCTACCACCAGGTGTTGTGCAAAAGTCAGCAACCTCTTCTGACGTCATGAATGCTTTGTCATCTTGTTCAAATTTTACAATACAACCTATAGATAAAAAATTATCTATCAGAAAAAAATATCCAAAACCTTCAAGATAATCCTGTCATTAAATCCACAAAACTTTCATCATACCATACTAGAGTACCGACTAATCGGAGGGGGGAGGGGTAATGACGGAAAAACTTTTTTGGTACCAATATAATAAAGGAAGAACAAAAAGCTGTCATATATTTCAGGTTCACAAGTTTTCTCTAATGATATAAAATTGCATGGATATAAATTCAAGTCTCATGCTGAATTTTTTTCGTTTCATATACGTTTTTTAATGAATTTCGTACAAATCTGTACGCATTCTCGAGTTGATTTTGAATTTGAATTGTAAAAGTCTTTCAAATTAATAATAGGTGGGGGAAGGGGGGCGATTATTCGGTACTCTAGAGTAAGTGACTGTTTTTCAGGTCTGTTCGGGAATAAATAGACCGACATCGCGTGGCGAATGGTGTGAACATAGTCAGGTCCATTCAAACGAAACAGAGGTCTATTTATTCCCAAGAATAGACCTGAAAAACAGTCACTTAAGCCTTGTGTCCACGAGATAGCGATGAGGTCTATCGCTATTTTTAAAGTGATACATCTCATCGCTTTAATTATAGCGACGTCGCTTAGTGTCCATATAGATTGTCTGGACACAGAAAGCAATAAAGTTAGAACAGCCATTCGAACACGAAATCTGAAGTCTTCTCTTCGATCCTTTGATTTTAGCGATACGTTCTATTTTCCAAAGCGATAGAAATGAAGAAGTTTTCATTCCTATCGCTTTTGGAAATAGACCCAGAATTTTTAGAAATAGATCTTAAATAAAGCGATAGAATTTTACAGTGTCCATCAAAACTTTTAGCGACAGAACAAAGCGATGGGTTCTATCGCCTCCAGTGGACACAAGGTTAACCCTGCAATGATTTCGATTGGACAAAATACCAACTCTGTTTTCTTTTACAGAATTCGGTTAAATAGCGGCTTAAGAACATTCAGCTGAGTTTGAGATACTTTAATGGGATAAACTTTTGCTGGGATAAAGTTTCACGGATTTTGCGGTTTACATATGAAGACTTAAACACAAACCATGAACTATGAAACATATAAAGGAAGGTCAAAAAATTGCAACTTTTTCTTTGAAAGTACAGTACACTCTCTATAATCCGAACGCTCAAAAAAATCGTTCGAGTTGTGGAGAGTCCAAATTATAGAGAGTATTTTGACCTAAATGTTAGCTAAAGGGATCAAGTGCAACAGTTTGAATTGTAGAGAGTTCGAGTTAAAGGAAGTCGAGTTATAGAGAGTTTACTGTATTTGTATACGTCTCTAATAACATATTCTTTAAATGATTCTGGAAAATTTTGTTAACTTAGGATAGTCAAGTCGCAAAATCGGCGGAAGCTTTACAACGCTCAACCGCGAAATCCGCGAAAACTCCTCCAATGCCTAACCGCGAAAATTCAATCCCCGGCGAATGTTTATCCCGTTAAAGTATTGGTCTTTTAAAGTAAACTTTCAGTTTGAAATGTCATGTTTTTAAAACCTTTTGTCAAACCTTTATACCCATGCCATAAAAGATTGGTAGTTAGTAATTTGTAGTGTAGTAGCTTGGTAGTTTGAAATTTTATGGTGTTTGAAAGCCCGAGCAAAAAGTATACAGCAATACTAGAAACAAACTTTAAAACAAGGACAATAAGGATGGAAAATATTCATAAGTTTGGTAATTTCTCTCGATTTGAGGATCAATTTTGTCTGATCTCAAGGAATATTAGTAAAAAACAGTCTATACCTTTCAAGAAACAAAGCCATACAGGAGTGGGCCATATTTGAGATGGCCAAAATGATGGAGTTTGGATGTTATCCAAGAAGGGTGAGGGCGGTAAAGAATGGCTTGACGATGACACAATTGGATCTGTTGAATTATTCGTATCAGGTATGCCAAGTGGACGATTAACTGTCGGCGTCAAGAGAAACTACGAAAGAGAAATTCATGAAATCGTTATTCGTGTAAATATTGAAGTATCAAAATTATCTTTCACCTTAACCAATGTTTTGAAGGCTACAAAAAGTTTCAATTCAACTTCAATTTAACCTGCAGCCATATTTATATGTTAGTCGGTAAAATGTTTCTCTCTTTCTGTCTTTTTTCTGTTTGGCTAAATTATATTTTCCTTAAGGTATTCGATACTGACTCCAGTCTGTACCAGACCATCCCGGCAAAAACGAATTTTCCCATGTCAGGATGGTCTATTTTCATTTGCAACTTTTTTCCACCTTCACTTTCTCGTTTTTGAAAAGTGAAAGTGAAATAGCAACGGAGTGCTTTTCTGTTTTGGTCCAGAAGATATAAGCGGTGTACAACAGTAAGTTGATGAGAGAAATCAAGCACAACCAAATAACTGAACAGAAACTTTAATTTAAAATAGTCCCAAGAAATGTTTTATGACGATAATATTGTTTTCTTCGTGTTCTCAGTTAACTTTAAAAAAGCTTTTGCAATTTCACTTTTTTTGACCCAAATCAGGCATCTTATGTATCTCAAGATTGTTTTTTTCAATTCAATGTTGTCGTGAAGCCTCAGAGGGACAGATGACACTCCTCCGCGGCTGCTTTTCACGTTTTCAAAAAAAGTAAAAATCGAACAACTTCGCGAATGGAAACAGAGTCTACTTAAGTTATCTTCCGTGAGAAGACTCTGATACAGGGTATACTGACTGTCATTAGCACGAACTTTAACTCACTTCAGTCAAAAAAGAACGATGTTATATTAAGGAGGTGATCAAGTCTCCTCTAGGTCCTCCAATATAGCATGGATTCTTATAACAAATAACAGTGGCAAGAAAAAGAAGAACATCAAAGAAAATTCAACACACACACCACGTTTATCACTTACATTTTTGTCAGGAAAAGCAAATTTGGAAGATGGGCTTTTCAATCCCCAATCAGCAGATCCATCGCCAGCCAGAATACTTGGTGTCAAAGTAGGTAAAGGGCTGTGACTGTAAGGACTTCTTGGACTAGCTGATACTATTTCTGCTAGTTGTCTTAATTTACTACTGCTGTCCTTCTTGGTGACATCTTTTGATTTTGTATGCTCACCAGGACTGAGATTTGGGTTAATCACAAGAGCAGGTGGAATAGATTTGGATCGAGATGTTCGTCTTATCAAAAGTGATTTTGGAGAGTGAAGCATGGATTCGACAGATGAGACTGGAAGAAAAATCATAACATAAACATTGGAAAAAATAATTAATGAGAAATTTTTAAATCTTGAAAATGCAATTATTACCACTTTTCGATGTTCTTGCTTCATTTCTAGCTAAAATTTTGTAGATTTTTTAAGGTTTGAAAAGTTTTTAAGTCTTCACTACTTTCCCATAATAACCTTCAATCTCCGTAGGACGACATTTGGCGTCCAAATTTGACCAAAATACCGCCATGTCTTTGGAAGTGCATTATTTCTGAACGGATCAGAATTGGCCTAAGCAACCCGCAAATGTTTTAAAGAGCATAAAAAGAGCTTTCTTTTGATACCAAACTTAATAACTAGTTTATCTCAATCCAGTGTCCAGAAATTTAAGTTGAAAGTTTGAAAAGTGTTGAAGAAATTTTTTAAAAAGCACTGCGTAACCAAAGGGTTAAGCTGAAATACTACAGTTGGTAGGAGTTTAGTAATGTTTTCTAGGTGTTAAATATGACAGTTCAAGCGGGCATCGCTTACTTCGCTCATACTTAAATGTTATTATAATAAAATGCAACAAACCCTGTAACAGTCATTACCCGCATAATGAATAACAGAGACACAATACTGGACAATTATTGAAAGATACGTAAAAATGTTAACAGGTTAACGGAAACAATTTAACCGAAACTTTCAAAAATTAATTGGAAAGTAATTTTGTTTTAAACATCTATTTTTGCTACAAACGTACGGACAAACAATTTGCATGAATAGAATACTTTACATTCTTCGTTCCTGCCGATGGTAACACAAATGAATTTAAAACCAAAACATTTTTAAAATAACAAATCACCCTTAATGAGACTTCAACAATTATATTATTCATATCAATACTCTATATCAATTACTAAAATTGAGAAACAAACCTACCAGGAAAAGAAGGCTCTAAATTGTCAGGATCAGTTTTGATAGTCTTGATAATATCAGGAGATGGTAAAACTGGAGATAACATAGTTCCAGCTGCACTTACCACTGGAGACATCTGATGGTTCGAGTTTTCATTTTGAAAAACGCTATCAGAAAATTCTGTTTCGACGCTACTCTCTGAAGCTCCTCGTTTGGCGTTGTTATTATTTCGGTCATAAGTGGGAGGTGATAACTGACAGCCCGGTGAGGATATATCAGGCACTATTTGTTCCGTGTTTTGTAAACTACATTGACTCTTTTGGTGTTGCACTGGACCCGGTAAATTTAGGCTGTTACTATATCCATGCATATCTGCTCTACTGTTTTGATAGTTACAATGGTTCACATTCAAGTTACAAGATGTAGCACACTGTAAATTATGTATATGAGTCACTAAATCATTACCTGGGTATTCTTTAGCCTCATTAGGAGTAATCAAGCCTTTATATGGACTAAATAACCTACAATCTTTCGCTGATGTTATTGAGCCTTTTACGTCATTTAATGAAGTATATTGAAGTTCGTCAGTTCTTTGATTGTTGAAATCACTGAAACCACTGGTCGAATTAAAATGATCTGGTCTTCTACCGTAATAAGCGCACGATCTTTGTGATGCAAAGTCTATAGAAGGCAACCTAGGATTTGAGAGATCACCTGTAGAAAGTCTTTGACATTGTTGACGAAACTGATTGTTCGCTTGTTGGCATTGCTGGGTATATTCGGATAAAGATGAACGTGCAAAATCTCCATTACGCTGAAAGTCATTACGCTTATCATAATATTGAGCATATCTATCTTTATTGATAAAGGGACTTTGCAAAGCAGATCCTGTTGAGCTGCTTGACAGATAAGGTCCAACATCTAGAGGACTTTTAATTAATGGACTAATCGGTGGCAGGTTTTTAATTAAAGGAGAATTCAATCCTCCCATAGGACTTTTAACGAGTGGTGATGGTGGTATACTTGAAGTTCTATCCGAATAACTACCTCCACCACCATTTACATATCCTCTTGAATATGAATCATTCAAATTAAACAAATGATCTTCTTCAGAACTGAGCGACTCTCTGTCTTTTGGTGAATTTGCATTATTATTCCCATTCAAGTTTTGCTTCGATGCTACTGGTTCAATATGATGTGCTTTACGCAGATGATATTTCAAGCCATTGGCACTTTTAAACTTTTTATGACAAACCTGACAAACATGTGGTCGAGGATCAAGATCATGTGATTTCAAATGGTACCTATATCCAGGAGATGAACGAAAAACTTTACCACATCCTTCTTGAGGGCACCGAAGTAACTTTCCAGGTTTTGCTTCATTACCAGGAACCTCCTATGAAAAAAGGTTTTGTGTTAATCTATCACATTAATCACATAATTTTCTACAGACCTCACTTTCTCGTGAACCCAAATGATAATCTAATATCGTAGTTTCAAATTTGCAATTTAAGAGAAAATAGTAAATCTTCACTCCATGTGAAGCTAAATTTTCATTTCACTCTTTGACACTTGAACTTAATTTTATTTTCTTATTCACAACGTACAGTCAGTAAATCATGGATAAAGAATCCTTACAAATAATGTTTCCAACACCATGTTATTCGAACTGGATGTGTTCCACTATTTTCTTTTGAGCATTACAATTTAAATATTTTCTGTGGAGTAAATAGTATTTTAATTAAACACCTTTACAGATGAAATGTAATATTGAACCATCCACGAAAACAGTCAATCAAATAGTCTGACTGTGTTAAAACAATCACCGACAAAAATTGCTTAAGGTTGTTCTTTAAATCAACGATTATATATTCAAAAGACTGTTCACTAATATAATTTGTTGATCTCATGAATATTTGACAATTAGCGAGATTTCAATGAATGGGAAGTTGAAAATCTTAAAAGGTCACAGCTATAGATCTTGAAACTAATTTTAATTTAAAAGTATATATTGTGTAGTATGGAACATAATGTATGATTGGAACCAACACCCTAACAAAGCAGAATTCATAGCGAGGTCACCTCAAAACCTAGCCACGCGTCAGACAATCAGTGAAAACGACTCTAAACCGATCCAGTATTTGAAAAAAAGAAGCATTTCCACATGAGAATCAATCACTTTTTCATTAACCAATTGAAAAATCGTGTGCTAAACACGATGTTTTAGCCCGACCAACTAATATCAGTAGAAATGGATTGTGTTTAGTGTTGTCTTCCCCTACTTTGCATATAATAACAATGAGAAGTTTTACTTTCAAAAAAATTTGTCATAAAGTCATTTTATGAAAGAAAATAATCAATAATTTATATGTTAAGGTTAACTTCTAAATATGATTATTTACAAAGTTTGATTTATTCATAAGACATCGATTATGTGAATGGATTCTTCACTAGACACCTGTGAGTGTGTAAAAATGGAATATTTCTGGTTTTTCACAACAACCCCATGAAAACTCAAACCTATATGATTTTACCTGAATTTATTTCCTAAATTTATTTACCTAAATTTATTTATTTTCTCCGCCCGCCTGTTTGTTTGTTTGTTTGCTTATAAATTTTTATAACATTGCTCGAACATTTGAAAAACTCTTTCTCTAAAAAATGGTTCTCTTCTCAGATGTTTACGTTTGAAAATGTCAAAACAAAAAATAATATATTAAACCTCTTATTGCGTATTTAACTCTAATGCCTTATAAAGTTTATTACCTCTAACAAAAGGATTAATTCAATTTCCTAAAGTTATTAATGCAGATTAATAGTATCGCTTTGACATGTTGGCATCAAATGCTTGACGCAAAGGTGATATTTGCTAAATATTCACATATATCTCTCTATCTAAAACTTTTAACAACTTTGAAATACACCCAATCTTCCCTTTACCAAATCGCTGATTTATAGTATCTATATATAGTATTTATAATATCTAATCGCTGATTTACAGAACAACCTTAAGCAATTTCATCGGCTTTTACTCCAAAATTTTCTTTCAATAACATACACGACACATATGAAAAGGAGAGAGAAACATCTATAAGGAATATCACAAAATCACTATTGATCAAATCAAAGACTACTATAAAACCTATGTAGCACCAGCGTGACAGAGTGGCTACAAAACATAACAAATCGAAAACCAAATCTTACTTGAATTTTATTTTGTGAAAGAAGTTGTTTGCGACTCGTTCAAGAGAATGAAGAATTACGATTAGAAGAGCTACAAACAACAAAACTGTACTGTGTATATGTAAAACTCAATTCATGATTTTAGAGTTTTGTTCTCCTGTAAAAATTGATTTGTTTGTTCAAAGATTTACGAGTAAAGTTGACTTTAAATATTAAGGTTGCAGGTATCTTACGATAAACAGTAACATTAAACCAGATATCCACAATCCGTTTATATTTGAACGGATATAATATTGGTGAAGTTAATACATTTATGTTCAAAATAACGTTGGACGGAAACTTATAAAATTGGCTAGCTTAACATTTTGATGCTGATTATTCGACTTCGGTTATCTTGATGTGCAGTGCTTTTGATAATTTCAAATACCCGCTTTGGTAAATTGTTAATACAATAACATAAGTTTTTAAGAATTGATTTTGCAAAAACCAAATAGACACATTTGAAAATTTGAAAAAAGTAGCATTTGAACAGAATACGACAAATAAACATTCTAACAAAACACATTAACTTTGTCCGAACGCTACAAAAAAATAAAGAAGTCTACAAACATTATAAACTCACCATAATACAAACCATTCTGCCAAAACAAGTCAGGAAATCATGAGTATTGGAAGTGCAAAAACAACAACAATAAATTCCGTTGTTTGATATAATATGCAGTATCTACCTCAAAAGAAGTGAGTGTCCAATAAAAAAAGTTTGCCAATCAAAAAAATGATATCTCTATCTTATCTTTTATCTCATACTTTTACTAACACAACAAAGACGTTTATTGCCACATATCGACAGACAAAACTTTGTAATCATTTAAAATATATAAATTAAATGAACAATAAAACAAGAATTCACTGGTCAAGTACATGTGACACTATTCACAGTGTGTCAATCCAATAGTTCTCTTTGCTCTTAAGGCTCTGTTTACACAAACGGGAATAAAAAGAAAACCACATTAGTGTCTTGTTTACATTGTCAATTTAAAACAAACGTGTATGCAACGTACAACACGATGACAACAGTATTATAAGACTGAGTTAAATATAAACAAAAACAATCAACCTTTACATTTTAAATAAGAGACAACAAAATGAACATAACACTCAGTGAAATATGTCAACAACTCTCATTCCACTACTAGTCATCATTTATAATAATAAAATATAGTGATTTAATGACGGATGTTTTGTAATTACAGAAACTATTATGGACGTTTAATTCTAAAAAAAAAATCCACAATAAAGTAAAGAGACAATATCACGCATTTGCCAACATCACTGACAAACCCGTGTGCATGTCAACAGAAAAAAGGGGATTTAAAAGATTTATGAATTTAAGGCTTTTTGAGAAAATGATGGAGGTGAAAATAAAAATAAAAGTTGTGTCCTTCACATGAGGTTTAATAGGAAATGAAAATTACCCTTTTTCAATAATTCATTACATGAAAAAGTGAAACTCAAATCTTATTTCCATTCACCATTAAAAAACATAATAGAAAAAAGAAAAGATCTTTTTTCAGTTTTCAAGATGTTGATTTTCTTGTTTTCAAAAACTACTGACGTCCAGTTGTTGTACACAAGTGACCATTTTCATAAGAGTGATGATGGTACGCAAATGATCATTATCAGTAGAAAGATTATTGGTTATTGATTATTGGTCCGTGTATTTTCCCTCGATGAAAAATCAAAATTTTCTCTCGACTAAAACTAAAATTACATTCATACGCTCCCCCAAACTTATATTTAAGTCTTGACATCTGCTAAAGCAATGATCTCGTTTGGGCAACTTTATCTGTAATCTCGCACAAAAATAATAAAAGGATTTCCAGACATACTCAATAGTGATTAAGTGTGAGCGAAACGTGATTTTATTTACAAAAAAATGACGGACATGATTAGTAAAATTTATAGTGAAGACAATTGATGACTCTACGTAAACCAAATTTTATATACGAAACACACAAACACGGTTTTTAAGGTTGATAATCAATAGCACATGTGAAGGAATGAGATACTAATAAAACAAAAACTAAATAAACACGAACAAAAAACTACTTGACATGAAACAACCTTTGAGAAAATAAAACTACATGTGACAGAGGAGAGAGTTGAAGAGACTAATCAGCTCTTAATCTTCAACACGATTTGGAGGAAGTCATCAACTAACACCAAACGAGAAAGCTTCAAGATTAATTGTCGGCGAAGATTTCAGGAAATTGAAATAAAAACATGCATTGACAAATTCTTATCTTATGGAGCTTGCAATTTAAAACAAAACAAGAACTTTGTCAGCTTTTTATACATTACAAAACATAAACTTGACGACGGCCAAAATGTTTGAGCGTGATACCTCATGGAAAAGACAACTCGTCTCAACTCCTCTCAACAATTATAATTTTAAAACAATATAGGTTATAGTAAGAAATTGTCCCACTATAATCTTTCACAAACAAACTTTAAAACTCGACAATGTGCCCGATTCAATGAATGAAAGTCAACTGTCATGAATAATTTTTTCTTCTTAACCTTTCAATTCCCATGTGTTTTAAGAACTATTACAAAACTTGATAATTGATTAAGAATAAAAAATACTAATCCTTAAGAATTCAACAGAAATGAACAAACGTCACAGTAAGATTTCTGACTACGTTATATTATTTCTAAAAAAAATCCTCAACAAAAATCTACAGGAATTCTCGCGATCAGGGAGAATAGCATCATCATATAAAGAGGTATAACAGCGCGATGCAATGTGCAGTTTCCTTCATTCACAGCCAATTACATTCAACTGTTACATGTAATTTTAAAACAAGACTTTGAACGAAATTATTTTAAATGTTTTATGAGTACGTTTTCTGTGATATTGTTTTGAATTATTTAAAAAAACGTCACCCTGGATGGATAGTGAAAAAAATAAAAAAGTTTCATCGAGTAATTTATAAAATATAGCAGTAAGACGAAAGAGGGAAAGAAAAACATTCTTTTGTAATTCCTACTGAAAAATAACAATAAAAAGGAAGCGAAACATTAAATATACATAAATATTTCAGTACCAATTTCATGAAGAAATTAATTAGCATGTAGAATAATGGAGTTTCATTGATTTTACTCAGAAAACCTGGCAAAGTCGAAAGTGAAATCAACAGATCAAAATGAAAGGAAATATAAGGAATAATCACATCATTTCCAAAAATGTGTAATATAGGAATGTTATGAAAGCTATCCATTAAATTAAAACTGTTACAACTATCTAAATCATCAACTAGGAGAGCTGACTTACAGTCAATAATTTAAATTATATTGCTGTGATCCTACACAGTACGTAAATAGCATAGATACGCCTATAATTACGTGATGTCATTTAAAATGGTTGGTTATTTAAAATCTTGTTAAGAGGACATATTAATTCAACTTGATGATTAGGTTATTGGGTTGCTAGGATACATAATTAGGAAAAACGAAAGAAATAAACCTTGTCTTTGTCAATCTAAGAAACAGAATGTGATATAAGGAGCTGTTAAATGAACATTAAAAAGATCCTCTTTCACCTTACTTAATTTCAAAAGAAAAATCTTATTGATGGTTGACATCTATTTCAACGCAAAACAAAAGGTAATCAATTACAATGTGTATTTGAAACAAAACACTTTTATCATAAAATTACTAGCCACTTTATGAATGGTATTTTAATCTACTTGCTTTATATCAAATAACAGTAAACACAATGAAACATCAACATTGATCGTGTTACCATAGAAATAAAGAGGCAGACATGACGTAAATGTGTACGTCACTTACGTCTTTGTGGTGTTGCTAGCACCCCTACAGTCACATTGAAAACTTAAATTTGAGCTTTTTTGATTTATCTGTCAACAAATGTGTCCCACCGTTGTAAAAAACACTCATTCTTTAATCCCTAATGAAAGAAGGTTTATGACTAGAGAGGAAATGTCTTGTTCGAATCTATATTTTCTATACCATGACTTTTATTAATCAGTTTTACCATGATTGGTTAATGATCTAAGTTTGGAACAATATTTAAAATAAAAAGATCAAAGTTGGCTACGCAAATGTTGAACATGTAAAAAATAGGTTAAAAGGTCAAGACGTTCATACAAAACATAAAAACCTACAAAAACAACAAAAAATAAAAAAACCAACCTGTTTAAGTTTAGGGACTTCTTTCAGTTCTGAGATCATTTTGGATCAACCATGATAGAATCATCTCATTGTAGTCGCCAAAACATTGTAACTAATTTTAGTATATGTACTACAATAAATATAGAGTGAATTGTTTATCCAAGTAGACAAAATAATTCCTGTACCATAAGCATTAACACTGATAACAATAGGTTACATCGCGTGTTTTATATGATAGGCCTCTTCAAGTAAGATTTCCTTATGACTGCTTCACACATACTATGAAAAGAGGAGAAACGAAAAATATTCACAACTTCACTTTCATTAAGTCTCTTATTTACTATTTACTATTCTACCAATTAGAATGAGTAGAATTTTTTAAAACAAGGTATCAGCCAAAATTACTGCTCTTAAAGGTGTGACATTTGTATTGTCTTTTTTTATTCTGGAAAATAAAATTAGATGTAAGCCCTGTTTTTAACAGGAAGAAATTCAAAAAATTGTTATCTTTGCAAAAGTTTATAGGGGTCAAGCAGTTGGCACCAACAGTTTACCGATGTATACTATCTGCAATTTTGGAAAATGAGCAGTACCACCACTATTCACCACTTGGTACTGTATAAACTGATATGATGGCTATTAGAGAAAGTAAGACAACAGCCCCCCAAAGTACAACAGCACTGCTGTAATAATCAGGCAAAAAACATTATAGTACAAGCTTGCTTGCAAAGCCATCAGTTGATAATGGTACACACACAAGAAATAGACCCTGCCGAAGGGAGGTTGCACTTGACCTAAGTTGATATTCTGTGCTACCTATAAATGCCGGATTGTTTAAGTTTCATGGATGGATAAGTTTGAAAAAAATGCATTGCTTAAGCTTAGTTAACCAACAAAATAAACAAAGTGGCCAAATAATACATAGTCCATATAATGAATAATTACTGATTTTGGTCCTTATGTTAACTTTTAGCTTCAAGATGCTCCAGTAGTACACGAATGACCAGCTTTTATTGGCAAAATAATTTGTTTTCTTCCCCAGGCCACCTGTAACTACAGTTAGTACACTAGAGTAACGAGTGGGTTTTCCACTATGCATGGTTACTATTCAAAGTTTCATTTGAAATTTCAATATTTTCCAGGACATTTTTTCCCAAGAAATCCAAGGACATTTCTCAGAACAAAATTGAGGAAAAACAATTCTCTCAACAACATCAAAAGGCTTCTAATAACATCAAAGTCACAAAAAACAATCTAATATACATAAACAATAATCTAAACAAAACATTACAGGGAATGAATATACTTAAAAATGACTCAAACTCCAGGACTTTTTATCATAAAATGAAAATTACAGGAAATTCTAGGATTTTCCAGGACAGTGGGCACTCTGTGGGGGAGGGGTACAAATTCAGAATACCAACCCATAGTTGAGGAACTTGGATTTTCATAAAAACTCACCCAAAATTGGTACCTGATACCAATCTTTACAGCACAATTTTTTTCACAATTTTTCACCCATCTACAAAATTGGTGCCCAGTACCAAATTAACTTTTTTACTTAAAATCAATAATATAGGGCATCTGCTAGAAGACCAAAATTTCTACTAATGTAGAAGAGAGACTGTTAGTTCCATTAATTCAAAGCATACTAAATGATAATATTATCTTACACCAAGTTAAAGTTCATGCAGGGTTTATAGTCACTATTCAAGGCATTTTTTAAAAGCATGGTGCTTTTTTGCCTCAGTGTCAGCTATGTTTATTAAGAAAAAGACGAGAAGAAAAGTACTGAACTGTGTATATATATCCACTAACAAGTCAAAAAATATTGAATTTGGTCAATATTAATTTTTGTTGACTGAGTTTACTGTCAACCAATTATATCAACTGTTAATTCAGGCTGCATCATACAAGGCGTCTGATTGGACACGCACCCCCCCCCCCCCACATGCTGCAAATTGATTAGGCGTCCTAAGAATAGCACACTTTATTTATCTAAATATTGCTTGAGGCGTCCAAAATGTCACATGCATGAATTTTTCATATGACACAGCCTGCATATAATTAGTTTCAATGACGGTCCATTGGAAATTACGCCCAAATTTCTAAATTTTAGACTACCTCTCCCCCCTTGTATGCTCCTGTACGCTTTTGGTCCAACAACCCTCCTACCCCATGTATGTGCGTACGCTTTCATTGAAAACCCCCCTGTTTATAATTATAATACTTATATATAAATTGCAACCTCAAGAAAAAACAGTTACCTAAGGTAGTACCAGCAAATGACTGTTCAATGATGAAAATGAGTACAGAGTTACAGGCTGATTTATGAAACAATCTGTAATCTGATTGGTAAACGTCAATCACAGAAGAAAATTTTTCTTCTCTCTGTTGTCTGTTACAATGCTGCCTTGTCTGGCCGACGTAGCACAAATCACAATGTGGACATTAATACACTAATCGACTTTTTAAGATTGTCTCTATAGATGGTTTCAATGATGCAATTTTTGTAATGCGAAACTTTGTACATGTGAAAATTAGTACACTTAATAAGGTAATTGCTATGAATAATGTTAATCTTTATGGTTTTGATGTTGTCAAAAAAAGCGGAAACTACCAACTATTCAATATTTTTACTTAAACAACTTAACTACTTAATATTTCAAATTAATCAACTTAACTACAGTATTCAATATTTTTATTTAGTAATTTCATCAAAAGACAGTACTTTCCCTTCACAAGAATTAGAATTAGCTTTGCAACATACTTGCGCTTGCAATGCAATATTGATGAGTTCAAGTCCTGGTAACAACCAGACCATATATTTCCAGCAGGGCTTATGCTAAGTGTGGTGTTAATTGATATCACACATATATTTTGTATCCAACACAAAAATTATTAATTGGTTCAACCCACCTTATAACAAGAACATCACAACAAATTTTTTTTTCCATGTATTAACTATATGCAGTATGCAATACACTAAATAATCCACCTTAACCACGCAAAAAGACTGACTGGCATATACAGGGTGTCCCACAAAATACGGAACCCAAAAAAGCAGTTGATATAATTGCTAAAAAGAGTCAGGTTGAAAAAATTGTTATCGGGAAAGTAACTTCAATTTAATATTTTTCAACTCCAAATGAAATTTTATGAAAATTTTTATTAATTCTTGAATAATACCATTTTTAAAAAGTACTGCAATAGTAAGAAGAAATAAGTAGTAGTCAAGTGTCTAACATGACACGAAAGTTACTCTTCAAAGATGGTTGAACTATCTAAATATTGCAAGGAGCCACCCTGACTTCAAGAGCGTATCCCTTATAATAATTTAGATATAAAAACTTAAAAGTTTTTCTCTGATTTTTGACATTTTGTTGGGTGAGATGGTAAAACTATCTGGAAAAGCAAAATACTAAAGCTATCTTGAACAGCAGAAACGTACGTGGAGTTTTGTTACAGAATTCTGTGTTAAACTGCATTTCAAACAGTGAAAAAATTATTTTGAAAAAGTTTTTTGATGTGCAGATATTGCTATAGAAAGTTTAGGTCCTGTATAAAAGTCGACTTTAATAACCAAGAAATAGTAAAGTATCAAAACTTCAAAAAAGAAGCATATTGTGTGGTTTTAAAATTTGACACGTTTTTTATTGCTTTCAAGAAGGAAGTTGTCGAGAATCTAAACACTAGTATGTCCTTTGAAAATATTCATACATTGTTATATTTTTTGGAAAGATGAGGGAGAGGCAGAGGTACACCAAATAGAATCTAAGGTATCTCCAATTCCTGAAAGGGTCTTCAAAAATAGATAAAAAACTGACGTAGTGATAGTGATAGTTTGTATTTCGCCTAATAGTGATAACTTTTTAAAAAAATTGGCTTGGAAGAAATGGCTGGAACAAGAAGAAGACATGCGTCTTATCACCAAGCCCCCAAAAAAGCTTTGAGATATAAATTGTGGTCGCTAGTATTTACAATCTATAATATATCAATATATCAATATATTACAGACGTAGCAACACCAGAGAAAATAATAATAATAAGAATTATAAAACGGAATTCCATCAAAACCTTCTAGAAAATTATAAGGATCTGTCAGCATCAAGAATTTGTAATTAGGCAGCACCTCGTCTGATCCACGGGTTTTTTGTTTCTTTTTCAGCGCCTGCAGATCCCGCGCGGATGAATATCAATTTTGGTATTTGTATTTTGGCTGCCGGTAAAACATTTACAACATGTTTACACCATTTCTATTGGTGTTTTTTTGCTGGGAATATTACTTGGTTTCATTGATGGTGTATCAGCCGTAGTGTAAATAGCCAAATTTACAACAATGACTTTTATAAACAAAAAAAAGTATTAACATGTTGAAAAAGTAAACATGTAAGATGGAGTTGCGCACAAGAGATGAACTTAAGCTCCTCTTCAAAAAGATAAAGAGTGACAAAATTAGTCAAACCCATTATGAGGCTTGTGAAGAAAATTTGAAAATTGGTGGTAGATGTCTAAGGTAAGTCTATTCCATCGATTTATAAATTTTTTCAATGTTTTCCTGATCTGCTAAAAAACAGCTAATATATAAATTGCAAAGATACCTTGTGCATGATTTTGGTTATTATGGTAGCTTTTATTATGTACTCTTTACTTTCGTAAACAGGAGCTTCATATTGTATGAAATACAGTTCGAAATTCGAATTTCTGTTAGAATATTTTGATTTTTCACTTTTTTTCACTTTTTCAGCAATTAGTGTACTAAATATTGAAACTTAGGAAAAGAAAAAAAGAATCAAAGAAAAATCGATTATTCTTTTTTATGTTTCACATTTATGATTTTTTTCAATTTTTGAAATATTCTGATTTGTCTCTCTAATTCGAATTTTCATCCTTCAAACCTGAAAATTCGAACAAGAGAGACTTTCTACTATTCGAATCTCTCTATAATTCGAACAAAAAATTATCCCCCTTGGGATTCGAATTAGAGAGAGTCAACTGTAATAATAAAAAAAGACATAAAAAACTGAATATATTGAAACATAGACCGAGGTTGTGACGTCATGGACCAAACGCAGTGGAGGTCCATACGAGCGACTGCAAAATGACTTACAGTTATGATTTAGGAAGGTGTTTTAGCCAATGGCAAAAATTCAAAAAAAAATTTTGGCGTTGGGGCCAACCATGATTAGAAACTATAAACAATTTTGCACCACCTAATTTTTTTCTAAATCCGCCCCTGACAGCCTACAAACTATCAACACCACCCAATATTCAGAAAAATTCAAAGGAATACCCATTGGATATCTGAACCTGCTGCATACTGCTGGTGTTGAAGTCATGATTCTATTGCATTCAAACTATTCCATTCTCTAGAGTAACAAGTATCAAATATCTAGTCTATCGGTCTGTTAGTGGTGTTAAACCCAGGGCTAGAGCTTGAAATCTCTCTTGCAAATGTGTCAGATTACACTCTCACCCTTTGATGTTAACATCTAATTTCTACTGAGAATCATTTATGATGGAGTGTGCAACTGCAGGCGAAACAATTTATATAATTTTTTTTTATATAATCCTTTTATCCAAAAGTACCCTTATACTTTTAGAATTTAGCTAATTTCTGACCCACCCTGGTGCCCAGATATCGGCCAAAAGTACGCCCACTCCCTGTTACGCAGTAAACTAACTGCGGGGGTGGTGGTGTCCAGTCAAGAATGTTAAAAAAGCATTTACTACAGTGTGTGGATAAACTGCATGCACCCCTGTGCTAATCTCAGCTTTTTCACTTAGTAATTTTTGGTAGGTAAACAAATCATTGTTAATTTTAAACTAAAGATTATCGTCAAATGGTGTTTTGAGCTCCCGGTATGTACAGGCTAATAATAATAGATCTGTTTCCGGAAATGCAGCCAGGTGAGATTTTTCTCCAGTCGTCCAGAGGTGGCTGTACATAGACATCTAAAACATTTTGAGCTGTGTTTTGCTTGTGTTTTTGTTTAAAATGGCATTTTGAACTTTGATGCTTTAATTAAAATTTCCAGCCACCCAGCTGAAGTTTTTTTCCCTTGCGTGTACTTTGGGAGACAAACTAAACATTATCATCAGCACCATGTGGTCAAAATAACAGTTTTCCAATTGATCAGTTATAGTAAAACTGTATTTTCGATGGAAGAACGCGCCTTTAGCATGTAGATATTGAATTTTTTTTTTTAAACAAAACATTCTGATGTTTGATTGGTCAATTTGGAGTTTTCCATTTTTATTTTGGTCAGTCATGTGTGAAATTTGGTGAGTAATGAGCCCCTTTGTTTTCAGATTTCCGTGTCCCTTTATTCAATAGTAAATAAACTGGATCAGTCATTCAGTCTTCTCATTCTGTAAAACAGTGCGAGCAAGATTACAGGAAAAAATAAGAAATATGTGTGCTGTTTCACTTTTGGATCTAGTAAACTCTATTAAAATCAAATATTCGTCGCCTTTTTAAATCAACTATCAAAATTGTTCTTAAACAAAAAATTTTCAATCTTAAAATCGAGGAGGAGGCCTGTGTAGTCAGGACTTTTGCTCATGGAGAACCTGTTGGGGAATTCAGGTTAAGGTTACCCGAAGAACCACCATGATTGGCCCTGAGAGGCAAGAAAAATTTTTATTTTAGAGCTTCAAAACCTCTAGAAAATATATTGTTTTTGATCAAGTAACACAATTTACATAAATGATATACAGAAAATACGCTGAAAATTACCATAAAATACCATAAATTTGGCAAATATGCCCATTGGGCACTGAAAGTGGACTTTCTTCTGCTTAAAAATGTTGAACCTTACCTGTAATGGGGGGAGCAGTATGCCCGCAGTCTTACATCAGGGAAAATATCTCCAAAACCAAAATCACACAAATCTGAAAATTTTTGACTTTTACTAAAATCTTATTGGAAAATTCTAAATGTATTATTTGTATAATCACGCTCAATTATTGAACCCAAGGTGAGAAATGCAACGCAGATATTCGCACAGAAGATTCACATATATAGTAGGTCTTGCTATTCATACAAAATATTTCGCCCTCAATACAGTACTGAAGGGTGCTGCCCAGCAGCTATTCATACGAAGATCTAATTTTTTTGACAGGGATACCAACCCCTAACACGTCCCAAAAATGAGTATATACAGTTTTGCAAGCCATTCATGTCACTTAACCTTTTGCAACACTGTTTGGACTCACAAAAATTGAGAAAATAAACAAAAGTAGAAAGCGAATAAGCTTAAAAACTTTAAAAAAAAACATAAATACAAAAAAGTTGACCCGGGTGGGATTTGAACCAACTACTGCTGTATCACATGTGCACTTTCCATGTGTGAACGTACAGTATCCACCTGAGCTATCAACGCTGCAGAGGTAGCATGATTTTCAACGTATTTTCTCACTCTATAAACAATAACGATATTTACAATCATCGTTCAACTAACAGCGTACAAAATATCTGTATGAATATCCAGGTGATAAAAGTATGGAAAATCATCCTTACGAGTAGACAGTTTGTGAGAAATGTAACTGTAAGTTCAGCAAATCTTTAACAGCTCATAACTTTTGATAGACAAAAAGTATTGAAAAACATGAAAATAGATTTTAAAAAGCTTTTACTTCGGAAGACATGGCCGTGTTTTTAAGAGTGTATTTTCTTTGTACTTTTTTCCAAACGATGACGTCATCAAGTAACCATAACAACCATTACTTTTTGAGCATGATTATTTTAGTATTCTTATTGAGGGCTAACCTCATATCAAATTTCAAATTTCCAGACAAAAACACAATAGAAGTCTTTGTAACAAAATTATTGCAAACATTATCTGTCTACTTTAAACAATAGGATTATTATATCATATCATGATGTTTCGTGACAGAATGTTTTGCATAATAGTAATGCATACCCTGACAGGTGACAGAGTGCATGTGCTAAAAATCACACATGTAACCAAGTACTATCATACAAAATTTCACTTACAATTTATAAACACTTTTCCTAGGGGTATTTACGAAAGACAGCGATCAAATAAAGGGGTTCAAAATCTGCAAACTGAGAACTTTCTAGAACTTTCCTTTTGCCCTCTTTCCCTGCTTCAACCATCAAATGGATGGTTGTTATATTTTACGAATATTATACGATTGAGATGGGAAAGGTTGTTCTTAGTGTTTACCGTAGATGGGGGCGACTTTG
>JAUBWS010099176.1:0-10907 GCA_032270445.1 Darlingtonia californica | reverse complement strand
TAAATCTACCACATTGGTAGATTTACGCTTTTTTACAAATCTACGTATATAGTAGATTTAAGTGTGATAATGTGTTGCTTATTTTGACTTTTTTGAAAGCATTTTTTCAATAAAAATGAAAAAAACTCATTATGTAAAGACCATTAGTAAACATTTGAATGTTTTGAGCATTCAACATTCACATGCGTGTTAAACATGCAAATAAAGCACGATGTTAATTATGTAAATGACTGAACCTGTACAAAAAAGTAGAATTATAAGCTACTTGACTAAGTACCAACCAAGACTACAAGGCTACAGAGCTCTACACAGAGTAACATACCACCTTCCACCTTCTCCATTTTGCTGTCTTGTTTAGTTTAGAAAGTATTTTAATTTAAAATGATTGAATTTTGCAAGACAAATCCAATTCATATCCTGGCGGCGGGAAAATATATAATTATTATTTGATTCTTTGTTTCCTGAAAGCTGAGATTGTAGTAGTAAATATATTTCACTTGGTATGTTTTTACAAAATTGTATAAGATTTCGTAATAAAGATATCTGACAAGAGCAAGTAAAAAATTGTATAATGTTTACATACTATTTACAAGGTATACAGCCAATACACGGTTCAGACGATTTTGTTAAATAAGGAAAAAGCAAACAGTTAAAAAAGAACAAAAAGTTTTTATTCAAAATGCATCATAGTTATAAAATTTAATTCCAGATCAGAAATATGATTTATTGTTCGTATCCAAATCTATTAGAAATTGTTTCAACGACCTATTAAATGACTTAAGAGATGTTTTTTTTTTAGTTCATCACTCAGAACATTATTCCAAAGGTAAGGACCTATAACAGATTGCAAATCGTTTTGATGCCAAAAGTGTATTTGGAATTGATTAAAAATGTTTTTCACGTCATTTCTGCCAATCTACCAACGTCTGCCAATCAGCTGACTTTAACTCTTCAACGAGGTTACATGGTTGTAACAAGAACAGTTTTGTTTATTGGTTTGTATCTTAAGTGATTACTTTTTCTAACACAAGTTACCGTGTCATGGTCACTTTGTGAAACTGAAATGACTTTGACAGTTTTAATGTTCTTTGATACTGTCGCGCATGCTTCGATTTCCCGTAACTTCCCGCATTGAGGTGGCTGATTGGTCCAACAACACCATCCCAAGACTGTACGAAATGCATAAGGACTTCCATGGCGACTCGGTAGAACCTCAACTGGTTCAATTGCTTTCTAACAATCAGCTCCAATTAATATCTCAACAGGTGCATCATCATTATCTGGTAAATACTGTGTGATTGGTTGAAGATATTCCCATTTCTGAATTTTAGCCTTGGTAGGTACTTCTTTGGTATCAACTGGCAGCTCTTGTCTTACATATGCCTTCTCTATGGTAATACTAGTTGACGTTTTTTGGGTTGTGCAACATTTTACCTTCAATCGTCGTATAATAGTTGAGTCGATTTGCTCTGTACCGTTTATGGTCTTTATAGACAATGATGTTGGATTTCTAGATGCACCAAACGTTTGATAAGACTTTCTGAGATGAATGTTGCTTGACTACAATTATCAAGCATAGTCGTAGTAGCAACAGTTTGTTTGATTGTGTTCAATTAAGATAGGTACCACACAGATACATACTGATGACTGAGTTGCATCGCGCTGCCATGCATGATTTTTTGTTGTAGGGTTTTAGAGTTGACTTTGGTTGTTGCTCTTGTTTTTGCGTCTTGAACACGAATCCATGAAGAATCGTTGCATGTCGTGAAGAGCAAACCTTGCATGTTCGAAAATTAGTGCACGTTCTTGCATCGTAAGAGTTTGTCATTGGCGCCAAACAACCAAAACATAGCTTAGATTTCTTTATCAATTTACTCCTCTCCTGAACTGGCTTGAACACGATGATAGGACATGTTTCTGGATCATGTCCCTTACTACAAAAGGGGCAACGTTGAGACGGCTTCTCATTTTGTGCTTCTGGCTTAATAGCTGCATTTTTGAGTGGGCTTTGATTTGATCGACTCCATCTGTCCCATGGCTGGGGTGCTCTTGAACCAATAGGATGAATTGCATTTCTTGAGTACAAGGATCGTTTATTAGTAACGTTTCTTGTTCCATGAAGGTGACGAAGCTCTCAAGCTTTGATTCTCTCAATTTTGATTTACGAAGTGTCATGACTCTTCTGTTCCACCGATCAATCAACTGCATGGGTAACTTCAACCAGGATTCTAATCGTTTCTGGTGAGTCTAACATATTTGCTTCATCACAACTGAAGCTTTGCCATCTAGTTGCATGGTTAAGAAAATCTCGAAATCCTTTGGGGTTGTTGAATTGAAGAGATGACAGATTCCTTCATTTGATGCGATATGTTGCTAAAATCATGTAAGGATCACCAAAATACTTTTTCAACAGATTCATGGCGGTTGAGTAGCACGATTCAGCTGGTAATTGAATACAATGTCTAATTGTGTCTCTGGCTTCACCGATGGTATATATGATCAGCCTCATTAATCTTGACCTTGGATCTTTAATTTCACTCTCCACTACTTCTTTGAAAGTTGCAATGAGATATTTGAAGTTTAGAGGGTTGCTCATTAAATACATCTACATCGACCTCTGGTGCTAATTGTTGCTTCAACATCGTACACAATAGTTCAGAAGTTGAGTTTCCTGGCGTATTTAGATTCAAATTAAGGTGACGATCCTCCACAAATCTTGGAATTTGATGACTGGTTGGTACATCTATCACTGATGATGGATGATGGATGATGGATGAAGGGAGTTTCATCTTGAGCCACTTATTTTACACGTTTCAATGTTGAAGTATTTTAGACTGATTCATACTTCATTGGTGAAGAATTGTAGGTTAGGTCGGATGCTGAAATTCGTGATTGATAAAGCATCGGCATTGATGATACTACGGTCAATTTTGGTAGACCAAAAGTTGGAACCTTTATGGTTATTGGAGGTGGACTGAAGATTGGAGCCTCAGTGGTTGCTGGAGGTAGATTGAAGGTTGGAGCCTCAGTGGTTGCTGGAAGGAAGGAGCCACATGTGATATGTGGTGGTTGACTAAGAATTGGTGTATCAAAATTAGAAGCCTTTCAGTACTTGAATAAGGGCTGTCGGTAGTGCGATCTTCTTCTTGTATTTTAGTTGTTCACCTCTTTGGACGTAATGTTGTTGTTCATTTAACAATTCTTCCTCTGCACGTAACTCCGCCATCCGTAGGTGCTCGTCAATGAGTTGGTTTCGAATCGATTACTTTGACGTTGACTGTCTACTCTCACTTGAAAGCTTGGATCTTGATGACCCTGATGAACGACTTTTATGGCATTTTGCATCATCTTGTTCTCGCGAGGCATGTACACAATAATAATTGGATCTCAATGACCTAGTTGAACGATTTCTTGAATCTTCTAATCCTCGGAGGGTATGTAGACGATGATAAGCCATACTTTTGACAATATTGATCCGCTCATCTACTGAATTGTACCAATATTTGTCACTTTCCATTTCCTTGGGTTCAAGAAGATTGGTCGCTTTATTGTGAGCTTGTTCAAATAATTGGACAATTTCGTTGTTTTGTTGCAACGACTCTTCGATTTGAACCATACCTATGTCCAGTGTGTTCGTGGTTGAACGCCCTATTCTTTCAAGGCGTTTGTAAAGCTTCCGCCTATTTTCCAACAATTAATAACGTTGAATTTCCATACCCCTTTTTGTCAAAAATTCTTCTCTACGGGGATGATCGTTAACGTGGTGACCAATATCACCAACAGCTTGGCCAACATCACCAAAAGCTTGGCCAAAATCACCAACAGCTTAGCCAACATCACCAACAGTTTGGCCAACATCACGAAGAGCTGGGCCAACATCACCAACAGCTTGGCCAACATCACGAAGAGCGTGACCAACGTCACCAACGGCGTGACCAACGTCACCAACGGTATGACCGACGTCACCAACTGCGTGACCAACCACATGACCAAATTCGTCACCAGGGTGTTCTCGATATGTTTTGGAGAGATCTGATACCGACATTCTTGCAAATGATTGTCTCAACAAATCTAGGCTGTATTATAGCATACTTGGACTTATGTTTCACTTTAATGTGGCTGCGGTTTCGTTTCTTACGCTCAAATGAGGCTAAAATCCAATAACAAAATATTCTTATAAACTAGTCAATAACAAAATAAAATAGAAATCAAGGTCAAGGGTAAAATAACACACGAAAAAAGAAAAGGAAAAAATGACAGAAAAACTCAACAAAAAGTTACCAGCAATGGAAGAATAAACTTAATGTAGAAAACAAAGGAGAAACAAAATAGAGCAAAATAGCTGGTACTGAAGCTAAAAAACATGAATGAAAATTCTCAAACAGGGGAACATACACAAATTTCACTAAATAAAACTAGATAATAAAATAAAGGAAAACTTACTGAAACATATTGCATCCACCGCCTAGCCACAATGAATAGATCCAAAATGTAAAGCTAAATGCTAACGTAATATTTATTCTCAATGTTCTGCACGTATACTGTCACAACAAAACTCTCAGCCTTCTCATAGCTCTGATACATAAAAATCCAGTGAATAAAAAACGCAATAAAAAACATAGAGAAAAGCAATGGAGCAATTAAAACGAAATTAAAGTAACATAAAATCGTATAACATAATATGAAATAAAAGGATAGGAAAAACACAAGAAAATACACTAAAAGTATAATTTCAAAAACAAGAGAAATAAGTTTATTTTTATTTGTCATTAATTGCCGTCACAGGAAAACTACTAATACCCGTGCGAGAGACACATACCTGTTTTCCTGTAGGTCATCGATTGTTATGAACTAAATTAAACTATCTAAGCAAGGCCAAAAAACCATGTAAGACACTAATAAAAACGATAAAGTGTACAGTTACACTAACATAATTATTATATAAATCACATCCTTATTTCACTACAGCATAATTCTTAAATATGGATAGACAATTCATACACAAAATTATAAACAGGGTGGAGATAAAATCGAACTCACGCAAATTCTGGAGGCAAACAGGGGAACCAACAGGGTCCAAACCTGTCACAAAGTTTCACAAATAAATCTAATATAAATAATATTCCATACATAACGAACAACTTAGATATCAAACTAAAACACTTTAAATCAACTTAAAACGATAAAGCAATTTAAATTCTTAGAAAACATTTTGATCCAGCAAAACGTTTTTTAGCCTAATGCTTACTTTAACTAAAATTGAACTGTTCTCCAAATATGACTTTATTCCTATTTATCAAAATTTTTATATTGACAATGAATATCATCGTTGCGTAATGCTGAAATCAATTTTTAGTCCTTTTTTGTTCTTTAGAAGCTCAATTGAATGTAAACAACGTATGACTAAGCTCGACCTAGGATTAAAGATCTTCTATTTGAAAATCTTTCAAAAATTGAGTTTTTTGCATAAATTAAATTTTGTAAAAATGAATTAACTTTTACCTAGTTCACTTTGACAATAATTAAATTCTATTGATCAAAAGAACCTTACTAATTTAGTTTTATCTGGCATTTAGGTGTTTTCGGCAGAATAAAAAAGTAATATCGAATACTCGCACAAGGAATTTCTGCCAAGTGTCTTGGCAAAAAACGTATCAAGAAAAAAAGGGTTCTACCTGGAATATTAAACCTGAGATTTTAAAATGCAAATATCTTAAAATTACATTTTTCACGATAGAACTCTTTTAATCCAAGGTTACGTAAAGGCATAGCTCAAAATTGGATATTTTCGATTTACGTTCACTTCTACTCAATAATTTAGAGTTTATCCACAGAAAGCAACTTTTCAATCGGCCCCGCTGATAGTTTTTTTGTCATGCAGAATCAAGTACTATTCCAACGGGTTATTTGAATATTCAATAAGTAAAGCGTTTCGAATTTGATTTGTTGAAAACATCTTTTTTTGATCGTTCGTAATACGTTGAACGTATGTAACATAATCAGCATAAGGCTACGACATTACGACAATACGCACTAATAGGGTTTATTGTGAAACAATATCTTAAGTGATGGAAGGATGGAAAGTGACCTTATATGTATACCATATGTACTCTATGTTTCAAATTCAGAAAACAAAGATTTGTGCCTTCTCAAGAAATTTACTGCTCGCTAATCTTTTGTTACAAAAGAAAATGTAACCATATGCCAAACCAGGGCCGTAAGTTTTTCACTGAAAAAAATGAAATTTATATTTAACGCCAAAGAGCTCATAAAAAGTATACTTTCATGAACCGATCAACCAAGAGAAAGCAATTTAGGCCTCTTTTAGGGCTATGTCTCTGATCTTATTTATCATCAAATGATTTTAGAAATTTAGTATAATTTTAGGCGAAACTGTGGTAAAGTATTATGCTGAAATTTTAAAACCACAGACCCCCTGCTCAAAACAATTCTCGCTCACTTTGCTTGGTCGACCTTTGCCTTAAGCCCCCTGAAACGTTTTTAGTAAATTACGGCCCTTACATCACAAGAAAACGTTAAAAAAATGCTACACGGCACGTAAAGTAGATTTGTGCGTTTTGAAGAAACTTACTGCTAGCTAATCTTTTGTTACAATAAAAAATCTAACCATATGTCAATAATTTTTTCATGATAACGCTTTTTATATTAGAGAAGTACAAGAAAACGTTTAAAAAAATGCTAGATGGCAGGTAGAAAGGTGCAATCACTTCAGCATGTTTAATTTTGTTTGTATCATTCCAGCCAATTCTTTGCATCAAAGCCAGAAAAACATCTTTGCTTCTGTTTACATCGCTCTGTCATTCATCGGTACAGTAGGAAACCTAACAGCGATGATTTGCTTGGCAAGATTAGAACAGACTGCATCTAATTCGAACAATATTTTGAGATCCCTTGTTGCATCAGACACTCTGGTGAGTATGGTGGGTTTGCCATTATTTACAACAAACTTATTGAATGAAGTCCTTTCACAAGATTGCACTTTTGATAGTATCACATCATATATAAATATGTTAGGCGTAGCAACATCATCATCCACTGTATTTTTTCTGGCATTTGATCGATACATCTTCATAACAAAACGAAGTAACTATGAAGCTTTGATAACAAGAAAGAGAGTTTGGATAACAATTATCTCAATGTGGTGCTTTTCGTTGATCAGCATCTCAACAGTTTTTTTCGCATGGTCTATTTGCTTTGTCATTATGCTTGTCATCCAAGTTACTACGATAGTCGGCTTGGTAACATTCTACTTCTACATCTTGAAACTTTTGAGAAAAGTCAAGCAGAACAGGAAAAAGAATCAGCAAAACATTGATCAAGCAAACAATGCCGAGTCAATAAACCCCATATCAACCAACAACAAATCAAGCATTGCCGAGTCAAGCAACACCAAATCAAGCAACACCGAATCAAGCAACGCCGAGTCAAGTAAGGCTGAGTCAAGCAATTCTATGTTACGTGACGTCGTTTCAAGCAACGCTAACTTAAGAAATGCCGAGTCAGCCAACGCCAAATCAAGCAATGCTGAGCCAAGCAACACCAAATCAAGTATTGCAGATTCAATCAAGTCAAAAAACACTAGTTCAAACAATCCCAATTCATCAGCAAAAAAGAAGAATGCATCTGAAAATAGGGTCACGAGAAAAGTGATAATTATTATTGTCTGTTATTTTGTCACTTTCTTTCCTGTTATGGTGGTCAATATACCATATTCGCTGGGTTACCTATCCTCATCAGACGTTTTGATGCAGATTGCAATCGTGTTAGCAGTGTCAAATTCGTGCATCAATCCTATCGTATACTTTGGTACAGATTGTAGGATCCGTCAGGAATTCTTTAAACTTCTGAGAATTCGTTCATCAAGTATTAGAAGCACTGAAAATAACTCCAGAGACAAAAACAAAGAAGAGTCACCCGTTTAAATGTTCACCAGAGAAATGAATACTCTAAAACACAGGTTAGGTTGGAAAGAAGACATAAACACAATTTAATGGTGTAGCTCCGCAAAGAGGGACTATCCGGAAAAAAAACAGCAACGCTCTTAGTTAACCCCTCAACTATGAAGAAAAAGGGAAAGAAGAACATTTCAAAAATTAATAATTCACAAATAAAACCGTTTCAGAAGCCAGACTCATTGGAAATATAAAAGTCTCCTCTTTTATTTTCATGTTTGAGAAATGCTCCTCTCTCACATGCCCTGGTTTTTCGTAAATACCTTTTTTCCTGTAAAAACTATTAACTTGAAACTTTGTCATTATTTTTAAAATTCATTTGTTAAAATAACTGCAAAAGAAATTTTCAAAATGTTGCCCTGAGACAACCATTTTGAGCTGCAGTAAGAAAAAGTGCTTATAAAAAGAGCAAAGTTTAAATGTCAATAAGTATCTAATTAATAATGATAACACTTTCAAACTTGGACTGAAGCTAGACGAGACTAATAGCTTTAAATAAATTCATCAAAATAGTATTTATATTGATGACGTTATCGATTTTACAGAATTTTTGACTGTTTCAAGGGCAATTTTGGGCAAAACTTTAAATTTCTGCAAATAACCCAAAATAATGTAAAGTCCCATCGTAAAATCTTTCAGAAACTGAAATGAGAACTCTGAATGCCACTAGAACGGTCCGTCAAACAACTCATGTTTAATGACGATAAATATAAAAGAAGAATATATGTGAAGTCGCTACTCGACCAAGTTGTTTCGAATAATTTAATGATTTAATAATAATTTTTGTATTCTATCTATCGGTAGGAATTCTTAGTGATTAACGATGGATGTTTTATATACATCGACCAATTTATCCTAGAAACTAGGGAATTGTAAAATTTATAATCTAATAATATTTCCGCAAAGTCTATAGGTTTTTTAAGAACCACGAAAATAAATCTTGCGGGCTTGCAGAGGAGTTCTGTTGTTGAAATTACATATGACACTATCTTCAAAAATTACCATTCATTAAATTAAATCCTCACCAAACTTAACATAATTTACTCTTTACTTTTAAGAGTCAAATGTTTTATTTATTTTTATTTTTTCAACGATATACAAGTTATTAAAAAGCTTTATCTTGTCATTTGATTCGCAAAAATAAATCCCAACCAGATCTAGCAGTTTGTTTATTTGCCAAAATTAAATCCATGCCTTTAAATATTCCATTTTGGCCAATTCACCAAAGTAAATCCCGCCAAAAAATTGTCTCGATAACGTATTGATGGTGCCATGGATTTCTGCCAATTGAGGTGACTTACACGCACAACTGGTGAGTGCTTTAAACCTCAATATTTTTCTTTAATTAAATGAACTCTATAAAATCTCTTACTGTCTTTACAGAGAAGAAGGGTGAATACTATTGTAAAAATACTGTTTTACGTTAAAAATCTTACTAGAATATTTTCCTGAGCAAGTCACTCCAGTATGTGGGAATGACCTTCTGTTGACAGGATCATTTAGAACTATCACTTGTTATGACTGCTCGGTCCAACACAAATAAAATTTTTGAAATTACAGTTGACTCTCTCTAATTCGAATCCCAAGGATCCCAAGGGGAAAAACTTTTTGTTCGAATTATAGAGTGATTCGAATAGTAGAAAGTCTCTCTTGTTCGAATTTTTAGGTTTGAAGGGTGAAAATTCGAATTAGAGAGAGCAATCGGAATTGAAAAAATCATGAAGGTGAAAAATGAAAATAGAAGATCGATTATTCTTTGATTCTTTTTTTCTTTTCCCAAGTTTCAAAATCTAGTACACACTAATTGCTGAAAATGTGTTCAATTTTTGATTGTTTCTAGTTTACATTCCGAAAATTCGAATTATAGAGAGGATTTTGCAGAGGGGACCTGAAAATTTGTTAAAATTATAGAGTTTTTCGAATTACAGAGATTCGAATAGTAGAAAGTAAATTATAAGAGTTTCTTAAGGAAAAGTTGACGGTGATTTTGAATTCGTTCGAATTATAGAAATATTCGAATAGTAGAGATTCGAATTAGAGAGAGTCAACTGTATACACATACTCTCTGGTCTCTAATAGACAGGGGTTGGAAAAATAAATGCAAAGGTTTACAAAATCTCACTAGTGATATTGACCAGGAAAGTAATATTACAATAAACAATAATATAAACCAAACTCATAACATTAAAGCATTACTGCAATGCAACTGATTCTGAAATGGAATCTTTTGCAGAATATAATAAGCGGGGTTGGAATAAAAATGTTATGGGTGGAAAAGTTTCGAAAAATTAATTAGCAGGGGGAAGCGACGTCTATTAAAGGAGAGTACTAGAATAGCTGAAAAGGCAACCCACCAATACAGAAGCTTTTTATCTCAGTTTTCAGCCAGCAGATTTTCCTGACTTTGCTCTGACTGTTTTTAAGAAATACACAGTCCTTTAAGTGTGTGGTGGTGGGAGGAAGAAGGTCTACAATCAGCCTACATACTAATGTCCCTGATCTGGCAGGAATATAGACACCTTGTGTTTCAATTGAGTTTTTTGAGATTTAGAGTTTATAGCGAGAAGCATGCAAAATCTGTAGCTTGCAATCAGGCTACATACTGATTCCCCTGACCTGGCAGAAATAGACACCTTGAATTTTTTTGAGATTTAGAGTCTATAGTGAGAGCATGCAAAATCTGTAACTTGTTCATTGCATGCAAAATTTTAGAAAGTACTCCAAAACAAATTTAATTTTGGTTAGCTCAAAACACAGCCAAAATCAGAAAAAATGTTGAAATACATATCAAAGAAAAATCAGGAACACTATTAATAAATAAGTTTCTGTCATACTGTCAGTATGGATTATGGCTATGTGTAGTGCGGACTGGGAAATAACTGACGAATTTGTAACTTGTGAGTATGTTCAAACTGAAAGTAAAATTTACAAATA
>JAUBWS010099165.1:0-10907 GCA_032270445.1 Darlingtonia californica | reverse complement strand
TTAGTTGTCTTTCAACTAGCCAATTTCCATCAATGGCAAATTTTGTGAGTGTTTCACTCTAATACTATATATAATATACATAAATGAGTTTAAGTCATTGAAAACTACGTTATCTCCAATACTCATGGTTTCATGTCCGAATAGAATAAATATGTATTCTTTTTAATAGAATACGGACATGAAACTCAGAGTATTGGAGATAACGTAGTTTCCAATAACTCAAACTCATTAATATATATATATCGCTCTACTAAAATATTGAGCACTCTGCTTTGAATAAAAGAAAACAAGAAGAATTATCGTATATATAATATATATATATTCTCCTCACTCTCACCATTTTTTATTTTTTTATTTTTTCGCTATCTCTACACTCTCCTCGCTCTTATCAATTCTTTGTTATCTCTACACTATCTGTGACGTCTGATATACTTTCACATTCTTTTTTTCTTACTCAAGTTGAAATTGTCACTGCTTATTCATCTGTTGTATTGTTTTCGTATAGTTCCGTAGCTTGTCCATGTATATATAGTTATATCCAATTTCACTATCCTTTAATCAGCCAGTTCCACCTTTGGCATAAATATTTTCGGAGTGTTACACTCGCATACTATATATATATACGGTTATATACGGAATCGTAGACATAGAAGACATTTCAGCCTGGAAACGTTGACGATCTTTTTTATCTGGATTTTGTAATCATTGTGATATTATTTGAAAAAAAAGGAATTTGTAAGAAAGAACGCACCTACATTGAAGGCTAATATCTCAACATTGCGCTTTTCAATCTGCATAAAGTTTGTGGTTGTTGCCGAATCAAAATCCTTATCAGCCAGAGTCCCGAGTTTGATTCCCTTCCTTGATAGTGGGAAATTCGCCAATCACTGCTAATGTTGAATGGTGCGCTGAACTAGTTCCAGGAAGGCAGGACCCTCATTGACAGCAGTTAATAAAGAACTTATAAGACTATATTTTGGGTGTTTGGGTGATTAATCAAATAATTCATTCGTTCATTCATTCAAGTGCTTCAAAGTTTTGAATTCGTATGTTACGATAACCGAATATTATATTTATTACAAAGAGCTTAGCATTCTGCTGACGTCATTAAGGTGTGATACGAAAGAAAGCATTGACTGATACTGTACGCATTTTTTTTGAAGTCGTAGTCAAAAGTCAACGTCCGTGATGAAGATTATTTTGTTCTCTACCGTAGATCTATAACTTGCATCTACTGCAAGTACTTATTTCACAGCCTAAAGTCAACGTCTGAGGTGAAGGTAATTTTGGTATCCACCGTAGATTATAACACGCATCTATAATTGCAAGCAATAGTTTCTCAGTCAAAGTTCAATGTCTGCGGTAAAGATTATTTTGCTCTCCACCGTAGGTTTATACCTTCGTCTATCACAAGCATTGTTTTTAACCTACGCTCGTATCCTTGCCCTTTTACGTTAATTGATTGCTGTATAAACAGAAAGTAAACACTGATAAGTTTTTTCTAAAACCTTTATTATGAAATCCTTCCCATTTTTTATAAAACAGATAAATCCATTTTATTCTTTTAAATCAGCTTGCATCAAAGTCAATACAAAAGAGCTCTTGATTATGATATCATTGACAGAAACAAGCAAAAAAAAGACAAGCTCAGTGGCGTAGCCAGAGGTAGGCCGTACTTTCAGAAGGAGGGACAAAGTCATTATGTAGTCAGTTGATGTCAAAGATATCAACGAGAATTACGATTTAATTACTTTGATACCTCTCTTCCTTGCTTGCACGACCTACCCTAGATACGCTAATTAGCGTGGGAATAAGAAGCCGTTTACATGAGAATTTAACTTTGGGCAAAATGAAATTTTTTAACAATTCTATTAATTATAACCACTTAAGGGGTTTTGTCTTTTTCACCGAAATGAATACATTTCGGGTAGTTTCAAGTCGTGACTTTAAATGTTATTTAAAGTGTTATATTTTATTTCGGAGTTTATTGTCAAGACATAACTAGTTTCAAAACGAGACAGAAGATGCTAAATGATAATCTTGGGAAAGGTATATTTGTCACACAGAAGTCGTTTCAACGTTATGTCGGTGGTTTTCTAAAGGCTGATTTCCACTTACAAATATTTTGCGGTACGCGAACGGAACGGGATTGGAACGGTACGGCATCACCGGTACGGGATTGAATAATTCAATTTCCACTTATAAACTGCGCGAACATTATTTCATGGAAAGTAAACAAACATGGCGGTCATCTCCGTTCTCTTAATCAATGTTTGTTGATTTAAATAAAATTTACGCAATCTGATTGGCTGATAAAATAAGATCCTGTTGCGATCCTGTGCCGTTCCAGCAAAAAGTTGGAACGGAACGGCACAGGATTCCGGATCGGTCGGATCGCAAAAACCGAAAATGCGCATGCTCACGTGATACCTTTCTCGTTCCGATCCTGTACCGATGCCAAATATTTGTAAGTGGAAATCAGCCTTTAATGCCGGGTTAACAATAATTGTACCGATACTTGGAGTTTGACCGTGCAATTGATGTTGGGGGTTTTGACAAGATAACAGAACGTTGTGATGGATGATGACTGGACACAGATAGTGGTAGTGGCGTATCCCGAGAGTGGTAGTTCACGCTTACAGAAGGAAGCAGAAATGTCTGAAAACGAAAATTTTCACATCTCCTCTTTGTTTGTACGAACTTACCTAAACACGCTACACGTCGTTCCAAAACGTCAAAGAGGACAATTTGATAAATATCTAGGCTATAAGTCACTTATTAGTTTACCTCACTCGTACGCTACGGGCTTATCTATGTAACATCATGCAACAAGGCCTAACTATTATCTTCCCACTTCCTTCTGGAAAAGACATTGCACGGTCTCACAGACAAATTGATTAACGAGACAGAGGGGTCATCAATTCATTTGACATCTCACGTTTTATTATAAACAGTGAAAACAATGATGATGCCAGAAAAATTGCGTGTCATTTTACGGAATCAATGTTATATATACCCCCCTTTTTACACTAAAATGCTAGAATAATGGCAAAGTAAGAGCTCTGAGAATGTAAAGTCGTTGTAAATAGTATCTGGAAAACTTTTTGTGCTAGACAGTCGTGGGATAAAAAACAGATTAATCCATTTTGTCATATTTTAGAGATATCCACAAAGTAAAGAAGATATAATATAAAATAATGAATTTTCAAAGATATTTGATTTGGTTTGTATGGTTTGCCAACATTCTTTATCCAGGTAAAATATCTTCAATTTTGAATTCAAACATTTGACTATATCATATTAACCTATTCCTCAAGATGTCATCCAGTTGTAAATTTATGTTTTCTTATCCTTATTGTATCAATTACGTCTACGTTGGTGAACCCACGACCCGGGAGTAGGCCTGGCGTTAATTTAACAGCCAACTCAAAGTCTTGAAAAGAACGCATAAAGTGTGGACCACAATATGATGACCTTTGCCATTAAATTTTTTATCGTTAGATTTGTGGGAATTTGTGGGAACTTTTAGGAAGATGTCAAATAGAATCGCTTATTTCGATTGGCTAAAGTCAGCGATTCTATTGTAGTTTTACAATAAAAGTGCGTGCTTTGTCAAACAATACACATCATACCTAGTTACAAAAGAACATTAATTGTTTCCTATCCCTTGATTATACATCCTTGATCTATTGACGCAGCCCAAGTTGTCGATGACCCAGTGTCTCACCACGAGAAACTCTCATACATCTTAATCCTGCTCTGAGACTTACAAATCGTACTTGATGTCTCCTTGCTAAGCACTCAGTTATGTACGCTATTGTATTAATCAAGGATAATTTGAGAAGGAAAGCAGTGGCCCCCTCCCCTTTGTAGCAAACAAAATTGGGACCCTCGGCTTACCCTTGACTGCAATCGACTGACTGACTAACTTGCTATTTCTTTTTCATAGGGCTATGTGACCCACCAGTCTCAGACTCGCCAGTTGAAAAAGAGTACCGACGCATAATTTCTGCCGAATTTCCCAAAGACAGCCAAGTTTTGGATTTAGCTCCAGTGCTGCACAAATACTTTCACCGGCTAGACAACTATAACATCAAACTAGAAGATGTCAGTGTCACTTTCGGAAAAAAACATTCACTTCCTCGTGAACGGTTCAGCTGCTGGTCTAAACAGCCGCTAGAGGGATTTTTTGGATATATTTGTGTAGATACAAGTGCCAGAGAAATAAGAACAACAAAGCGTTTCAACCCGTCAAAGGAATCGATATACAAATACTCTATCAGCATGACCTTACTTGATGCGAAGACTGGAAGCTTTTTACACGACAGCAGTTTTATTATCTCCATTATTATTATGCCAGTTTGCAAAGCCAAAACATTAACGAAATCTTCTATGGAGTATCGATGCGAGCCTGACATAGTTCCGTATACACCAACTACCGGAACAATGAATTTTGTTGTGATAAACAAGCCACCTTACATGATCACAGAATTAGATTTAGGTAACTACAATCTCTCCCCTGGGAATCCATTGCGTGTCATTATCACCAACAAGAGCAAGACAGTCATTTACGATGATGGGGTAACGAAATCGGATAATAATCGGATTCAGTTGAATGTTTTGGTGGTTGAATATTCACCCGTTTATAAAGTAAAGATGATTAGTAGTAAGAATGAAACAGTGACACCTGCTGGTATCCACTTGTATTTATTTGAAATGAAGAAATTTTGTAAAAAAAGTGTATGTTATTCTAGTATTGACTATTGGAAATTTCTTACAAAGATAGTAAATCAAGATTGTGGCGAAGTCAATTCTACTCTTGTAAAATTTTATGACGCATGCAAAGGTTAGGCTTTTGTCTTATAATCTGTGGTGGTTTTAAGGCCACCTGGGCCCATCATATAGTTTATCTTGCGTTTGAGGACCATTAAAGTTTTCCGTAGTATAATCTCTTAAATTTGTTTGAATAATCGAGGAAAATATTTCTAGATGACTCGTTCTTTCAAACATTTGACATACTTTAATCCGGAAAACTTTAATGGTCCTCAAACGCAAGATAAACACCAGGGCCATTGTGAAATTTCTCGCGCCACCATTATCGTGTTTAGGCTCGCATTTAAATTTAGAGTGAGAGAAGCGAAAAGACGAAAAACAATTTTACTATGCTCTACAAAATATCAATGTGTTTTGTAGGTCGTTCAATGGTCATAAAATCACTTATGTTCCAGACAGTTTTGATGGTCATACTTTGAACATCTTAGAGGGAAGAATCTGCGAATGTTTTAAGACTCGGATTACGCATATGTGTCGGTTTCTAAGTTTGAAATTGTAAATTAAGTTCACGTCAAATTAACTTTTTTTCAGATGCGCCAAATTAAATCCACGTCAAATTTCTCCAAACAAGGTAGCTTCTTTACGTCGTCTCTAATTTTGTTTTCTTTTAGAAATATCTTATCCTCCAGAACCATTCATCACAGCAAACACCTCCAACTTCCATCTTGGAAATCTATTAAAACTTGTATGCAAGACCCGTCAAGATATTTTTATACCGCATGCCATGCGAATACAACGCCTTTCTGATGCTGTGAACTTTGTGACGGTTTCGAAAACATCCACTTTGCAAATCGATTCGTTGAAGCGATCGGATATGACGTATTACAGATGTGTCGTTAGGACAATTACTTCTAGACAGGAGGAATACATATCAAAGCTGTTTCATGTCGATATCAAAGGTAAACAAGTTTACTTTCACACTAGACTAGTCTACTAGTCTGTATTTTTTCTATCGGGCTTTAATGTTTTCCTAACAAGTGAACGGCCCAAGACGGAAGAAAAACAACAACGGTGGAGTGACCGTACGTGGAAAAATATGTTTTTATTTTCCGTACGGTAAATTTTATGCTACTAAAAACTGTGAAAAACAGACTAGCAAGCTAGTCTACTTTAATACCTTTTTGGATAAAAAAAAAGCCAAACCAAAGTGACAATAAAATTTCGTCCAAAAATTGATATATCTCAAATCGCGTTTTATTGTATGACAATTCGAATGTCCGATGATAAAAATATGTCCGGAATTTTTCTTAAGAATGTTTTGTTAATTTACGTGCAGCTTGAATAGAAATACTCTCCTCTACAGAGGTTTTTAAAGGTTTTTCCTTTTGCGTTAAGTGTAACCTTAGATGAGAAAATGCTCTCTATCTTACTTACGTTACGTTTCCAAGAAAACACACCAACTTGGTTTGAAATTTTCAAAATAATGGGCGATAACGAAGACAGGAAGCTTTGTTATGGAGCTGAAGCTTGATAAGTACAGTTTCAAAGGTTCAAAAAAGGTTAACTTTTCAAGTTTTTCTTTGAATATTTTTTTTGACAACAGCTTGAAATCTTGATCAATCAATGAATTTACTGACGATACCTTACATTACTTTTTTCAGATGTTTTCAAAGCCATGGTGAAGTACATTCTAAATGTTAGATATGATAAAGATTTGTCACAAAAGGACAATTCTGTTTATCAAGAATTTTCACAAAACGTTCAAAATGATGTAAGTAAAGATAATCCTTTGCGTAGAAGGACTAGTCTTAAACATATAAAAGAAAACGCGGCCTTAAGTATCAAAAACGAAAAATACGAGTATCAAAAAAATGACTATAGTTGATTGATTGGACAATAATAAGCCTATATTGACATGACATCTAGATTTAACAAGCGATTACGAAAAAAATAACTTTTCGAAATTTTCACTGTGTAGTTGCTAAGAAATATGTATTTTGCAATATGTAAAGTAGGGCTAAGGTATACTCACGATAAGTTGGACATTCAAGAGACCATGTAAAAACATACAGTGAAAGATGTCCCACTTAGCGGAAGTCCCAGTTATCCGAAGTGTTTTGTATGAGTTATGGTCTGAGGGGACCGAAACAAACAGTCCCACTTGGCGAATAATATAATAGTACCGCGGCAGATTTGGACAAGTGTGTCTGAGTTTGTGTTTCACCTACCCGGCCGCGTGTTTCAAACGTCCGGCCGGGTGTTTACACATGCAGCCGGGTGTTTAAGACATGCGGCCGGACGTTTGAAACACGCGGCCAGGTAGGTGAAACACAAACTCAGCAGACACACTTGTCCAAATCTGCCACAGTATAATAGTGATTTGTATGAAGTCCTACTTACACTGAGTCTCGCTTATCGAGAGTATGCTGTATAATAAAAGCTCTTATCATGGTATGCGAAAAATTTGGAATGAGAGAGTAAGGCTTGAGCAAAACCTAAGCATGGCTCTAAATCTGTTGGTGTATTAGAATACCGTCTAATCAGGTATAAACCTGCGGCATCGGATGACGTCGCGCGACCGTCGAACGTCGTCTTATGATAACAAGGGTTCTATCTTCATAATGAACACTTAAACATAATATATCAGTTACAGATTTTGTATTGGAACGGATCCTGGGAACAGATCCTGGCACTAATGTAACTTTCCAATTTCCATTTTCAACATTTACAGATGTTCTGTTCTATTTATTATTATTTGTTTAACAGCCCATGTCACAACTTAATTTGATAGGAATGGAGGATGCTATAATTGATCTGTGGAAAGGTTTATTCTTATTCATATTCAACATCATACTTTAGATTTTATCCGTCATGAAAGAAACATACAATACATCTCTACAAGATGTCAATTTTTCAATAACCAGTTTTCAAAGGTTTGTTAACAATCATATTTTGAAATATTGGCTCCGTTATTTCGAAGCTTGAAAATTTTTACAGCCCTTATTTTTCATCCATAGACTATTTATTGTCCGTTCAAAAGGCGCGCGGGCGATATAGGACTTCGAGCGTGAACAGGAACTTTACAGAGGGAAGAAAAAAACGTCTTCCTACCATACGAGCGTTAAGCGAGCGCATTTTAATTCTACAGCGTATTTTGCCGTTGTAAATCTAATTTAGACTTAGGGGTAGGTTACACGTGTGATTTCAGGCCGGTCTGAGATAATTTCGGTCTCCTCACATGTTGTATACACGTGTTAACCGAAATGAAATTTCACTCCGGTCTTATTTCATTTGGGTCTTAGAACCGAAATGAAATCTCAGACCGGGCTAAAAAAACATGTGTAACCACGATTTTTCTAATCAGTCCGGTCTGAAAAGCGTTTTTTTAAGGTTTTTGTACACATCAAATCGTGCAGCAAGTTTTATTTCAGACCGCTCAGAATTTCATTCCACATATGTGTAACCGACCCCTTAGCATTGTTTAAATCAAACAAAGAAAATCAAAATAGATATTTTTAAAGCTTTATATGCTATCAAACAATGTAGACTTTTTTATTATTTCAAAAACTTAGATGTATTTTTTTTCACGTATGCAGGAGTCAAAGAAATTTCATCGAGGTCAGTGGGATCATTAGTTTGACTCGATCAACCAAACAACTTTTAGAATTGACTGAAGACCAATGGATAAATGAAGTAACTACTGTCATCAATAACGAAACACCTCAAGACCGAAAAGCAAGCGAGACAAATGTTTATCTTTATTGTAAGTAGTACAGATTCTCAGTAGGACTCGAACCAGTTGGACAGTTTCCCCATTTCGGAACAAACTCTTCACTGCAGTATGTACGCAGAAGCTTAAAGGAGAGCGTTAGCTGAAAGAAATTGTGTATAGAGTTTAATTCGTTACTCTTGTTTCTTCCATAGCTAAGTGTGCTGCACAGAACACAACTAGCAAAAGAGGAACTTATTCTTGGAGAGCCTTGGACATTGACCAAACTTCACAACAGCCTTGTACAATGGATAAATCAAAAAACATAACAGCAACATGTTTATTGAACCAAATAACTTACATTGGAGAACTGCTCATTTATGATAAACAATGTCCGATAGATAAGAGGGCTAGACTTAAAGAACTATCTGAAGTAAGGATGATAGTCTAGATACTAGAATCTTGACCTCGCTTCTTTGCGTTTTGCTCCCGCTATCTGAAGCTAAAGTCACCGCGTGTCTCTTTTCCACAATACCCTCGAACTATCCACGCCATCTTTTTGACTCAGTTTGCTTAGATCTTTGAAATAACTCCAGGAAGGAATGCATTTTACACAATAACTTGACAAATAATACACGCAGCTGTTTAAAACTAATAATTGTTAAATAGATTTGTTGACGTTTTAAAGTCGTCAGCATAAAAACGTAAAAACGATGCCCTAAGTAAAAATCTCATTCTTAAGAGAGCACCATTAATAACCTAATAATTTCTGCTGAAACTTTGGACCATATATCCTACAAGTATATGTTTAGATTTTTTCCCGTGAGTGTCGAAATCATTGTTTATTACCCAAGCACCTGGACTAATTTTGTTTTTTCTGGGAAAAATTCTACTCGACCTCAATCTAAATAAATGTTTTCATATATTTCAGGTCATTATTACACCAGATAATGCAAAGAACGTGTCACGTGATATTAAAGAGATCACTGAAGATACAAGGAACATCAGACCCGAACATGTTCATATCACCATTGCATCTTTGGATAGATTGGTAGATTTTGTCAGCGAAGATGTTGCAGTTCGGTCAAACGTTTTTCAAATAATAGACAATTTGATGAATGTCTCAGATACAGTGATACAACAAAGTCAAAATGAAAATTCAACATCTGAGAAGTAAGGGTATTTTTATCCTTTGTCTACATTTTCACTTTGAAAAAATTAAAAATGAACTCATCGAAAATCAAAAATTACAAAATTTGACAAAAAAAACCACAAAAAAATCGAAATATCTAACATGCAAAGTCAGGACAAATCGATAAAATTACTTACGCGAAGTTTTGAGTACTATACCAATTGAATTCAGTGAGTTAAGGAATAGGTTTTTTGTCGTTAGTCATAAATGCAGCCATCACTCCTTCAAAACAATAGAAATGAAAGCACTTCCATCTAATGATTTTTACAAACCCTATTTTCTGAATCACTCTTTTCAGGGACCTTCCGAATAAACTTTTCTACCCATAGTCTTATTAAGACTGCATGTGTCCATATATGGAAGTGATCTGTCCATGAACGGTATTAGATCCTGAATACTTACAAGACCTTCCTCTCCCTATATGGTCATCACACTACCATATATGGTCATGACACTGCCCTATATAGCCATGACACTGCCCTATATGGTCAAGACACTATAAACTGTGTTTCTTCACCTCGGAAGGTATACTAAACTAATTATGAAACCTTGTTTTAGGTTATTAGACATCATTAGTAAAACTGGTGAACGAGTTTCTGCTAATCCTCCCTTCATTGTTAGTCGAAAGCATTTTGCTCTTGGAAGTCTGAAGATTTCAAACAACACAGATGTTCCTTCTGATATCACTACAAGTGCGAAATTCTCATCAGGTGGTCGAATAAAAATGAATATGTCAAATGCTGACGATTCGACTGATGATGTGTCCGTAAAGATTCCAGGTTCTATCATCAGGTCCCTTGACACTGACGGAAAGAATATAAGCGTTGTCACAATTGTCTTTGATGACAATAAGTTGTTTCAAAAGAATGGTCCAAAACAAACTGACAAAGGTAAAAGAAACCATTTTGTTCCAAATGCTAGCATTAACCTTTACATGAAATTTAATTGGTAGTGTCTCAGAGCCGTAAGCTTTGATGAGATATTGTAAAATGATGCACCTAATTCTTTGACTAAGCTAATCTTTTTGACAAAGTCTAAAATCGAAAACTGAATTCAGTACACAGGTCAGTTTCTCTGAAACTTTACTTGTGGTTTCAACTTTTGACGTTCAATAAGAACCACATTTGTGCGCAAAGAGTAACGTCCGTTGAGTATAGTGTATTTTGATAATAAAATATGAAAACATCTACGAAAGAAATGAAATAACAATTTTGTACATATTAGAAATGTTTT